>AWOL01S0136636.1:0-49211 GCA_000715115.1 Nicotiana otophora
AGGAGCGACTTCGTACAGCACAGTCCAGACAAAAGAGTTACGTGGATCAGAAAGCGCGTGATATATCATTTATGGTAGGTGAAAATTTCTCTTGAAGGTTTCGCCGATGAAGGGAATTATGAGAATTATGAGATTCGGGAAGAAGGGCAAGTTGAGCCCAAGGTTTATAGGCCCATTTGAGGTGTTGAAACGAGTTGGGGAGGTTGCTTATGAGCTTGCATTGCCTCCCTGCCTATCAGGAGTTCATCTGGTTTTCCACGTATCTATGCTCCGGAAGTATCATGCCAAACTATCGCATGTGTTAGACTTCAGCACAGTTCAGCTAGATAATAGCTTGGGTTATGAAGAGGAGCCAATTGCCATTGTTGATAAACAGGTTCGCCAGTTGAGGTCAAAGAGGATTTCTGCAGTAAAAGTCCAGTGGAGTGGCCAACCAATCGAGGAAGCGACTTGGGAGGCCGAGGAAAACATGCGGAACAGATATCCACACTTATTCAGCACTTCAGGTATAATTCTAAACTCGTTCGAGGACGAACGTTTGTTTAAGAGGTGGAGAATGTGATGACCCAAAATGTCATCTTTAAATTTACTAATTAATTATGTGTTCTAAGACCTCGAAAAGTACTATTTATCATTCCTCGGCTTGCGTGCGCAATCCATAAAGATTTCTAGAAAGTTTTTATGTGAAACAAATGGACTAAAATGTGAATTAGAGCTTTAAAACTTATATGAGTTGACTTTGGTCAACATATTGAGCAAATAGACTCGGATTAGTGTTTTGATAGTTCCGGTAGGTCCGTATCGTGATTTTGGACTCGGGCGTATGGCCGGAATCAAATTCCGAGGTCCCTAGCCCGAGATATGGAATTTTGATGAAACAAATTAAAAGTTTAAGTTTAAATAGTGACCGGATGTCTAGTTATGTGCAAACGACCCCGGAATAGAATTTTGATGATTCCAACAGCTCCGGATGTTGATTTTGGACTTAGGAGCGTAATCGAAATTTTATTTGGAAGTCCGTAGTGAAATTAGGCTTGAAATGGCTACAATAGGAATTTAAGTTTGGATGTTTGACCGGGGAGTTAACTTTTTGATATCGGGGTCGGAATCCAGTTTTGAAATTTTTTATAGCTCCATTATGTAATTTATGACTTGTATGTAAGATTTGAGGTCAATCGGAGTTGATTTGATAGGTTTCGACATCAAGTGTAGAAGTTAGAAATTTTATGTTTCATGAAGCTTGAATGGGAGCATAATTCGTGGTTTTAGCGTCGTTTTATGTGATTCGAGTTTTCAAATAAGTTCGTATGATGTTTTAGGTCTTTTTGGTATATTTGGTTGAGGTCCCGGGGGCCTCGGGTGAGTTTCGAATGGTTAACGGATCAAAAGTTGGACTTAAAAAGCTGCTGCAATTTTCTCTTCTGCTATATATTCTGGGTTGTGATCGAGCCCCAGATCGAGCCCCAGATTGAACCCAGATATCGAGCCCACGATCGAGGCCTGAGTCGAAGCTAGGGACGAGGCTCAGTACCGAAGCCACGATCGAAGGCAAGGCTTGAGGGCCAGGATCAAGAACCAAGATCTAGGGTCATGATCGAAGTCCCAAGCTCGATGCCCTGATCGAGGCCATGACCAAGTCCCAAGCTCGAGGCCATAATCGAGGCCATGACCGGAGCCCAGGCTCGAGGGCCACGATCGAAGCCATGATCGAGGCCCAATTCCGAAGGCTGCCTGGGCAGTTTATAAAAGAGGACATTCGTCCCATTTGCCATTTTTGACGAACTTGAGCTTGAGCAGAGGCGACTTTTGACAGATTTTCAAGGGAAAAATATTGGGATTCGAGCCAATCGAAGTTGGTTAATCGAGGAAAAGGCCTACTAGTGGATTAAATTGGAGCAAGACGAGGTAAGTCTCTTGTCTAATCTTGTGAAGGAAAAATTACCTCATCGATGACTAAAATTAAATAATTATTGCTAATTGTGGGTACTACGTACGCATGAGGTGACGAGAGTCCGTGCGTAGTTACTATTAATGCTAAAGTCCAGGTAGTTTAAGACACAAAGCATGAATTACTTGTGTGAATTGTATTCGTTGTTTAATTAATATTATTTAATATATATACATATATATTGTGAATTGTTAAATAAAAATATTAGAGGATGGAAATCTCATATACTTGATTTTTTTTGTTCTGTTTAAATTTATTTAATTGTTAAGAGAAATTGTTCTTCCTCCTGAATTTATCTTATAACAAATATACTCTCATTCCGGAGGTACAAATGAAAATGTCCTCCTTTCTTGTGGAGTGGGCCGAACACCACGGCAGGATAGATGCATCTATGGATCGTGCCGCACATCCATCGGCAGTGTACACAATATTCTGGATCGGGCCGAACGACCTCGGCAGAAATCATGCTTAATAATAATAATAATTACACGATATTTTGACAGTTTATTGCAGCTTGTAAAGCTATTTGATAAATTGAAAATTCATTGAAATTGAATTGGAGCTTGTAAAGCTATTTGATATATTGGAATGTTATTGAAATTGAAGGATTTATATATATATATAGAGAGAGAGAGAGAGGGAGAGAGAGAGAGAATTGTTGCATTTTGAAGGAATTTAATTATTTCTGTTGGTTAAATAAATTATTGTTATATTATGGGAATCATGCTGATTTAAATATTCTAGTCTTATTTCAATTATTATTATTGACCCATAGTGAGTGTCAAAGTTGGCCTTCTCTTCTCTACCACTTCGCGATTAGGCTTTATACTTACTGGGTACACGTTGTTTACGTACTCATACTATACTTGCTGCACTTTTTGTGCAGGATCTGAGACAGGTACTAGTGGAGGACCTATCATCATATATCCACGTCATCCCGAGGCATAGTGGTGAGCTGCGTTTCTGAGCCGTTCTGCAGCTACCAATATCTCTTCTTATATTTACATTCTGTCTATTTCATTTCAGACAGTATTCGGAGTTTTGTATAATCTATTAGATGCTCATGCACTTGTGACACCGGGTCTTGGCACACACATTGGTAGAATTTAGTATTTTATTATTTTCTTGGATTAAAAGTTTAACCAATGTACGTTATTTATTAGTTGGCTTGCCTAGCTTAGTGTTGGGCGTTATCACGACCTATAGGTGAAATTGGGTCGTGACACTGCAGAAAATTTTGCATATTTCCTATCAGAGGGCAAAAAGTAGGAGTCCCATTCCGATGATAGCCATTGTGAAAATAACTTCCCACACAAAATAACTCGGGATTTGATTGCCAGCTAGTGTACTAATTTGCTTTGTTAATACCCCATTTAAAAAATATAGGTCAGAAGTATAATTTCCACATTAAGTGACACAAGTAAACTTAATGAATGCAATGTATAAAACTCCTGGTTTGTGTCAGGATAGGATGAAATTGTACTGATATTATTGTCCCAAGATATGCTCAATCAAAGTTAGGTTCCTAATGTTTGTGGTAATCTATTACTCAATAATTTTAATTATGGAGGAAAGAAGAAAGATAGCAAGATTGGGCGAAAAAGAAGAGTAGAAGCAGAAGAGCACAATGCCGTGCCGCTACAAGATTAGCTGCTGCGATGTTGGAAGAAACTAGCAAGAAAAGGTATTATCTTCAGCACTACAACACTGGAGAATTATCGCAGCACTTAAATGACCCTGTATCAGCGGCAAAGCAGAATAACGTCACCACGAAGGCGGTTCTGCAACTTGCACCATCTTTGTCAACTTCCATAATATAAGGTCCTCAGACTTCTTGGAAACCTTCTGCCCCCCTTGAGGAACGTGGAAATGGAAAACAGGACACAAGTTTTTAGAGGATTCAAGGGAGAAAAGAGAAGAATACGGAGGAACATCCGAGAACCAAGCTTCCTATTCTAGTTTCTCCATTTATGGTAGTGAAGGCCTAAACCATGTTTGATGTGTCCTGTTGAAGCCAGATCATCACCAGCCTGCGAGTTTGATCTCTTATTCATTCCATTGACATTTTAGTTGAATTTTGTTTTAAGATCTAAACCGAAAGGGTGACTTTGAACCACATTACCTAGAATGGGCAATTCAATGAAGACGGACATCGCATATTTAGGAAGGCTACCATTATATGAAAGCTAGTGCCATGGTACTTGCATACTAAAGGATCTAAGGACATAAATTGACCTAAGGAGAACTTTTATGCTTGGAAAATTCATAGTTGCCAATTGAATCTAAAAAGAACAATCTTACTTTAGAGAAACAAATATGTGCAGTTTACACTTGTTAACTTAAGATTTGAGCATTAGGTAAAATCAATTTCACAACATCATTTCCCACTGATAAACTTCTTAACCCTAACTCATTTTCACCTCAAGTGTGAGCAAATTATTTAACTTGTTGTAGATCCACCTCGTCACAACCAAATCTATCTCTCAAATAACGCATATTACAAGATTGCTTTGATAGCATATATAACCTATTTCTTGTGGGATTCAGTGAGCTGCTAATGTGCTCAGATCGCATCAATCCATCAGAGCTTTTTTTTTTTTTTGCAGGAGAAACACAGAAAAAGAAGAGCTAGTAGTCTTTTGGCTTGATGAGAAAACTTTATCAAAACCTGTACGACTTGGAGCTACATAACTTCACTTCATCAAATTGTTCTTCAGCTTGGGTCTCAGATTCCCTTGTGCGAACTTTTCTTACATCCAACAAAATAGCGAACAAAAGTATATCCAAAATACATGATGAAACTAGAATTCCCTCTACAGACACGAAGAAGAAACTAGAGAACCTAGGTCCCATATAAGATAAAAGTGTAGTGGTTCAATATTACGCACATCAGTTTCAATGTCAAGAAGTAAAATTAAGATATTCAGCTCCTCAAAAGACATAAAATTTATAAAAGTTGTTAAAACAAAACTAGCATAATGAAACCAAAAACACGTACGAAATAGAATTTCGAATACTAATCATATCAGTTCGACTCCTATTCCTAGGTCCAGAAGCTAGGGAATGATAAAAAAAGGAAGATAATTTCCCATCCCTAGTTTGGTTTAAGGAAGCAAAGTGGAAAGAGAGCTATAATTTCTGTTTGGAGCCTAATAGTTTCTATGGTTGCTCTGGCATAAAATAAGAAATGATAATGGTTGTGAGCTCACGTTCTCATCATCTTTGGTAAAATTAAGTCCACCTTGAAGACATCCAAAAACAGATCTAAGATGGTTTTTAGCAGATAACCCTAATTTAAGTTTAATAGTACATCCCAGCAGAGGAAGACCATGCTACTTTTCCTACTTGTAATTTTCTGTCCTCTGCCTTCCTCGCCCTAGTTTTTAAACATAGGGAAAAGGTATGACAATATCTAAACAACTTATCACGCAACGTGGATCTAAATCTGGAAGTCCCTGCAAAACAATGAGTACACATATCTTGTAACAACACTCCCTTAAGTGGTTAGATTAACAGCTTGTTCATAGATTCCATAGTCAAAATCGCCATTAGTAAAACAAGCAACTGCATCAGAATTGTTTTTCCATTTGTCCCATGTTATAACCGACCAGAACTTTGTGTAATCGGTGCCATGACCACAGTCTATGAATTCCGTACAACTTGCTATGTTTGAGCTACGACAAGCATTTCGAAGGCATTGATTCACCCTCTAGAGATGAAGGAAAAAAGTTAAATCCGAATTTGATTAAACAAGGAAAAGGCAACTGGTAAAAAGCACTTAAAATATTTTCAACGTATTTTTTTCACACATTCCCACAAAACCCTAGATCCTCATAAGTATACTAGGAAGTAAAAATAATGGCTATATCATCAATAAAAGACATAAATTAAATTTAAGTAAGAAACATAACTAAGTACCGTGAATAACAAGTTTTCACCTGTAAACCAAAACGGTACCAGCATGATCCACCACATGGCTTGATAAAACAAAAGTGAGAAGATTTATGACAAACTTTGCCCATGCTGACTCAAATATAAAACCACTTGGAGACTGGCCAGCTAGCAAAGGTAAAAACCTGTACAACCGAGGAATGTACTGGAGTAGTATAGCTTCCCTCAATAGGTTCTTCACGTAATTTGCCCCTGATGATCCAATAGACTTGGGCAAAACTAATAATATGATGATCTGCACATAGCGAATATATAAATTATACCTCAAAACCATCAAGTGCCAGAGAAGGAAACAAGGAAATTAACATTACTAAGAACTTAGCTCCTGCAGGTTAGGTACGATACAATCATCATACGGTTGTCCAACTACAACCAGTTAAAAAATGGGGGTTGTTACTATTTCTATCAATATTGAGTCCTAGTGTACCTGAATTATGGGAGTACACAGAAATGTAGGTTAGAGAAACAGAAGAGAGGGAAGGCACATTTAGCCGAGGAAGTGTGTAACGACCCGGCCGGTCGTTTAGAGTATTTAGCCCTGTTTCCCCTATTTGGTGCTTTACTTATGTGTATTTGGGGTTTCGTAACTTGCCGGGGTGGTTGATTTGGTTTCGAGAAAGTTTCAGAGTGAACTCGGATACTTAATCCCAAGGTTGGAAGCTTAAGTTGAAAGGTTTGACCGGAGTTTGACTTTGGAATAGACGACTCCAGAATAGAGTTTTGATGGTTCCAATAGCTTCGTATGGTAATTTTGAACTTAGGCGTATGTCCGGATTTGGATTTGGATGTCCATAGGTTGGTTTCGTACTGTATTGGAAATTCTGAGGAAAATCTGGCAGTGTTGTTTGGTTATAGCATTTCATCTTTACTTGCAATTTCCATGATTATTTACCTGATATACTTGCATATCGTCCCTATATATTGGATCATTGACTGAGCAGAGTACTCGAGTGATTGTGGGCACCAAGGTAGGTTTATCCGTGATTTCATGATTTGATCATATCTTTGTTTTGTACATGTTACATTTATGAACTTTACAAGTTATAGCAAGTATCATTTATACTTCATGTTGCCTTTACCTCGCCGAGGTTAGTTATGATATTTGGTGAGTACATGGGGTCGGTTGTACTTATGTTATACCCTGCACTTAATTGTGCAGATCCAGGTGTCGGACCCGGTCAACGATAGCGGAGTTTGCTAGCTGAGTTGATCACCTGTAGACAAGGTAGAGTTGCATTCTCGACCGCAGTCTTGGCGTCTCTTTCTATATTGTACTGTTGTCTTTATTTCAAACAGTATTACTATTTAGCTTTCAAACTTGTATTTTTCGTTTTAGAACTCATGATTCTGTATTTACTAGTTCTAGGGGGAATTTATCATGTATTGACGTTATTTTTCTATAGCAAGGTTTAGATATGTGTTAATTCTGTCATTTAAAACTATTTTGGATCATTTTTGTCATGTCTGGTTTGCCTAGCAAGTGTGTTAGGCACCATCATGAGTGGTTGGGATTTTGGATGGTGACAAAGTGGTAGTATGACAAAGAAGTCAAGGATAAAGTATCCAAAAAGCGAATTTATAGCAATCTTTTTATGGTGGTCAACCAGGTCACCTGCTCCCACCACCCTAGATTCAGGAGCAACATTAGCATTGGATATCCATGCTTTGGCTAATGCCTTGAGTAGGAAGGTCGAGAGCATGGGGAGCATTCCTTATATTCCAGTTAAAGAGAGACCATTAGCATTAGATATTCATGTTTTGGCCAATCGGTTTGTGAGGTTAGATATATCGGAGCCCGACAAAGTTCTTGTATGTGTTGTATCACGGTCTTCTTTGTTCGAGAATATTAAAACGCGACAGTATGACGATCCCAATTTACTTATCCCGAAGGACATGGTGAAGCACAGTTGTCACAACCCAAATTCCATTATAGACCGTGATGGCACTGAACACCGTTGTTAGGCAAGCCAACAGTGATCAACTAGTGAATTCCCTTTTTAAATAAATTAGTGAGTGATAGCTTCTCCTTAATTGTTAAAAGATTTAGGAGTTTGATTTTATAACATAAATAAATGGAAGCAATAAGTACGAATCGTAATCATATAAGTAAACCAAAATCATAAGTCTACTAATGTGTGTGCGAAGACCTGGTGTTACAAATATATGGGCAATCTAGTAGAATATACAAAATCATGCTAGCCTATTGTCTGAAAGGAAGTAGACGGAAAATAAGACATAAGAGAGACTTCAGCTGCTGCAGAAAGTCTCAAAAGTGCAGCTCACCGGGAAGTCTCAAGCTAGGGAATCAAGTCTACGCGCCAGACTGGTAGCCAGATGCACCTGCCTCAAATCCTATACAATCAAGTATATAAGTGTAGCGTGAGTACATAAAAATATGTACCCAGTAAGTATCTAGTTTAACCTTGGAGAAGTAGTGACGAGGGATCTACTTCGACACTCACTAGGGCCAATAATATAATAATGTATAATTCTAACTAAGCATGATATGCATAACTAACAATAAACTCAGAACAAGAAATAACTGAACAGTTCTTCCATCGTAATTAAGAACCCAAAACACTTCCTTCATTTTAAACAATTGACCTCTAAAATAGTAAATTTATACCAATTATAAAAGGGCTTCCAGTTCTATTATCACACACAAATTCCATCGAGGACGTTCGGCCCGATCCAACATAAAGAATGCAAACTGTGCACTGCCGAGGGTCGAACGACGCGAACTATAGATGCATCTATTAACCTGCCGAGGCGAACGACCCACTCCCATGAGAGTAGTGGAAATAGTTACCCCGATCGTGGAATATACTTGCGACGCAGTTAAATATAAACATACGTAACTTTTCTAAATTCTTTTCAAAATAATAATTTACTTGAAACCTTTGAAATCTTGAAATCCTCAACTTAGTTCCATTCAATGCAAATCAACAAATATGTTCAGATAACGGTATCCACAAAGCATGGTGTAAGCCTAAACCTACCTGGACATAAAAAGAATAGTAGCTACATAAGGACTCTCGTCGCTTCGTTTGTATGTAGCCCTCACAAATAATCATATATTAATTAAGTTCACCTATGGGGAATTTTCCTCTTACAAGGTTAGAAAAGAGACTTACTTCACTTCAAGGCCTACTTTCAGGTCCAAGCTTATGCCCAAACCCTCAATTTGATGCCGAACAATCCAAAACTATCCAAATAGTGTGAAAACTAATCAATAAAGCCTTAAAAGTTCATATCCCAACCATTTAAGTAATTTCCTAACTCTAAATGCAAGATTCCTAAAATTCACCTCGGGCCCACGTGCCCGGATTCCGGAAATTTTTAAAGAAAGTTGTTACCCATAACCTTAGAAACATAAATATATGATTTTCATTAAGTTCCATAACCATTTTCGTGTTGAAACTCAATGTTTATCAAAAATCTAGGTTTTCCTCTAAACCCATGATTGTTACTAATTTACATATTATAATCTACCCATAAACTATGTATTAAACTCATATTAGGTAGAAATTATTTACCTCACAAAGTTAGGTTGAAATCCCCTCCTTAAGAGCTCTCAAATCGCCCAAGAGAGTAATAAATGACCCCAAAAAGGCCTAAGTCCCGATTTTTAAACTCACTGCCGAGCTGCCCCCTTCTTCGCTAACGCGAAAGAGGCCTCGCGTTCGTGAAGGCAAAGGACTCAGGCCCCCCGAATACCCTTCATCGCGAACGCGACCAAGGTCTCGCGAACACGGAGGCTAGCTTGGCCTACCCTTCACGAACGCGAGGGTTGTTTCGTGAATGCGAAGAACAAGTGGACCCTAGCCCCAGCTCAGCTGCTCTATGAGAACGTGAGTTGCCTCACGCGAACACGAAGGTCACTGGCCCAGACCTTTGCGAATGCAGACTAGCTATCGCGAACGCGTAGCATATTTTCCCCTCAGCCCCAACTCTTTCCACACGAACGCGATGGTCCCTTCGCGTTCGCGAAGAAGGAAACCAGAACTGGGCATTTCTGGTTTCTCACACTTTGCTCCAGGAGGTCCGAAACTCACCCGAACAACTCGGGACCCCGTCCAAAGGCACTAAAAGGTCTGTAATCATAATATGGACTTGTTCGCACTCTCGAAACATGAAAAACAATAACGAAATCAAGAATCATACCCCAAAACCAAATTGAATCATACTTTGAACTTCAAGTTTTCCAAATTAGCTGAATGCACCGAATCATACTTAGACTACTCGGAATGACACCAAATTTTGCGTGCAAGTCTTAAAATACATTATGGAACTATTCTTGGTCTCAAAATTCAATTCAGACCTCGATATCACCAAAACTCGCTCCAAACCAAATTTAAAGGACTTCAAAGTTCTTCAAGAACCAACTTTCACTATTAGGCGCCAAAATGCTCTCAGATCATCCAAAACCCGATCCGAACATACACCCAAGTCCGAAATCATCATAAGAATCTATTGGAACCATCAAATCTTGATTCTGAGGTCGTTTACTCAAAATATTATCCGGAGTCAAATTTGGCCTTTTAAGCCAATCTTAAGGCACCAAGTATTTTGATTTCAACCCGAACTCTTCCAAATCCCTAAATACCCATCCCCGCAAGTTATAAATCAGTAAAAGTAAGTACGGGAAGTGTTATCTAGGGAAACAGGGTTCCAGAAGGCAAAATGATCGGTCGGGTCATTACAACAGTGATGCTAAGGATGAAACTATTAGAGATGATGGGGTTTTAGAATGCAGGGTTGGGTTGCGTGAGTTGATTCTTGAGAAGGCTCATAGTTGGAGGTATACCATTCATCCGGGTGCCGTGAAGATGTATCAGGATTTGAGGTAGCACTATTGGTGGCGGATGATGAAGAAAGATATTTTTGAGTATGTTTCTCGGTGTTTGAACTATCAGCATGTGAAATATGAGCATCATAGACCCAGTGGTTTTCTTGAGAGACTTTATATTCCGGAATGAAAGTGGGAGCATATCACCATAGATTTCGTAGTTGGACTTCCACGGACTTTAAAGAAATTTGATGCAGCATGGGTTATTGTGGATAAACTGACCAAATCTGCACATTTCATTCCAGTTGTCACTACCTACTCTTCAGAACAACTGGCTTGGATTTACATTCGTGAGATTATTCAACTTCATGGTGTGGCCGTGTCTATTATCTCGGATCGAGGCACTCAGTTCATATCGCAATTTTGGATAGTGGTGCAACTAGAGTTAGGCACACTAGTTGAGTTAAGTATAACATTTCATCCCCAGAAAGACGGGCAGTCCGAGCGCACTATTTAGATCTTGGAATACATGTTACGTGCTTGCGTTATCGACTTCGGAGGTTCATGGGATCAGTTTCTTTCGTTAGCATAGTTCGCCTCCAACAACAACTTCCAATCGAGTATCTAGATGGCTCCTTATAAGGCTTTATATAGGAGGAGATATCGTTCTCCAATTAGTTGGTTTGAGCCTGGGAAGGCTAGGTTGTTGGGCACTAATTTGGTCCATGATACTTTGGATAAGGTAAAGTTGATTCAGGAGCGGATTCGTACAAAACAGTCCAGGCAGAAGAGTTGCGCTGATAGGAAGGTTCGTGATATTGCATATATGGTGGGTGAGAAGGTTGTGCTCAGAGTTTCGCCCATGAAGGGTGTAATGAGGTTCGAGAAGAAAGGCAAGTTGAGCCCTCGGTATATTGGTCCTTTAAGGATGCTTGAGAGGGTTGGAAAGGTGGCCTTAAGGATGGCAAGTGGGTTGGTCCGGGTCCGAAACCGTCCTGGGCCCGCGGGCTAAGTGGGCCGGGACTGGTAGAACCGCTAGAGGTGGGTTTGGGCTGGTCTCGTGGGTCAGTTCTTGCCTAGGAACCGTTAGGACCGGGCCGTTTGGCCCGCTAAGGGATCGGGACCGGACCAGGACCTTGGCGAGCCAAACAGGCCCATCGGATATTATTTTTTAAAAACTAGGCGTTTGGCTATTTAAAAAAAGAGTTGCTGGGCTTTAAAAAAATAGCCGTTGGCTATTTAAAAAATATCCATTTAACCCCCCAACTTAGTTTTATAATTATACCTTTTTTCCTATTTTCAACTATAAATACCCCCCTAATTCTTTCATTTTCTTACAAAATCAATATCAATGTTCCTAAACCTTGTCCAACTAGATGAAATTACATGTATGAAAGTTTTGTTGTTGCATATGAATATAAAAATCCCATAAACTCAACGTTTCATACACATATAAGTGATGATGGCAAGCACCTTACGAATGGGGATTGGGCTAATGTTAAAATGCTTTTTGATTTTTTAGAAACAATTCATATTACTACAAATGAATTTTCTGTGCAATATTATCCTACTATTTCTAACTGTTTAGTTTATATTGCAGAATTTACAAATTTGTTTGCTCATTATTCAAAGAGTGGGGAAATTTAAAAAAATATTTTTTCCTTATTCTCCCTATTTATGGTGTTGCTGCTTTATCAAATCCTTGTATTAAATTAGAAGGTCCTCAATTTTGGTATGAAACTATTTATAATAGTTTAGAAATTGAAGATAATGTGTTGCCTAAACTTCCGAAAGATATAGCCTTAATAAAAATATCTTTTTACAATATTTTTGTCTTTAAATTTGAATTAAACAATTAGGTCACAATTCTATAATAAATTTACAAGGCATTGCCTTAGATATTTTTTAATATCTTTTTGTCTCTAATTTCTATTTAATTTTTTTTAAATCATAACTTAGCCATTGGTCCCACTTAGCCTACTTAGCACGCGGGTCCGGCCTATTTAGCCCAGGACCATGAGTCCATATGCCCGGTTCCGGGCCGGTTCCAATAAAAAGACCATTTATCCTGTGACCGCTAAGCCCGTTTATTTAAGGATCGGGACCGGATCGGGACCGCGGCCCACGAGACCGGCCCACTTGCCACCCCTAGGTGGCCTATATACTTGCCTTGCAAACTGGTCTATCGGGAGTTCACCAGTGTTCATATTTCGATGATCCAGAAGTATTATGGTGATCCGTCACATATTTTGGTTATCAAAAGGGTACAACTAGACAAGGATCTATCGAAAACAACCTCTCTACTTTTATAAGGTAAGAGTAAGGTCAGCGTACACACTATGCTCCCCAGAGACCATTTATGGGATTACATTGGGTTTGTTGTTATTGACGGCTGGACGGGGATCTAACTTATGAGGCGGAGCCGGTGGCCATTTTGGACCAACAGGTTCGAAGGCTGAGGTCTAAGAATATATCTTCGGTGAAGGTTCATTGGAGAGGTTAGCCAGTGGAGAAGGATACTTGGGAGACTGATTTGGGAGACTGATCAATAGATAGGGAACAAATGTCCACACCTATTTGAGACTCCAAGTATGATTCTAGACCCGTTCAAAGACAAACATTTATTTAAGAGGGGGAGAATGTAATGACCCGACCGGTCGTTTTAAGTATAAGAATCATTTTCCCTATTTGATGCTTTACTTATGTGTATTTGGGGTTTCGTGGCTTATCGGGGTGGTTGATTTGGTTTCGGGAAAGTTTCGGAGTGAATTGAGACGCTTAGTCCCAAGGTTAGAAGCTTAAGTTGAAAGAGTTTACCGAAATTTGATTTTTATGTAGAAGACTCTGGAATGAAGTTTTTATGGTTCCAAGAGCTTCGTATGATGATTTTGGAGTTAGGTGTATGTCCGAATTTGGATTGGTAAGGTCCGCAGGTTGGTTTTTTGCTTTTTGGCCAAAGTTGAAAAGTTTAAGGTTTGGAAGATTGAGATGTTTGGACGACAGTTAACTTTATTGATATCGGGTTCAGATTTTGGTTCCGGAAGTAGTTATATGTCCGTTATGTCATTTGAGACGTGCATGCAAAATTTGAGGTTATTCGGAGTTGATTTGATATGGTTCGATATGAGTTTTGGAAGTTGAAAGTTCATTAGTTCATTAGGCTTGAAGTAGGGTATGATTCGTGGTTTTGATGTTGTTTTGTGTGATTTGAGGCCTCGAGTGAGTCCATATTGTGTTTTCGTAATTGTTGGTGTGATTGGACGGGGCCCCGGGGGCCTCGGGTGTGTTTCGGATGGGCAACTTTCCATTTCTTCATGTTTAGGAGTTGTTGGTTTTCTAATGTTCTGCAGTTCATCGCGATCGTGGATGGGCATTCGCGATCGCGAAGTGTGTTGTAGGTGGCTGAGGATTCACTCATTACGTTCGCGAGATGGCTGTCGTGTTCGCATGGCCCGTAGGGGAGAGATGCACCGTGTTCGCATCCTATGAGTCGCAATCGCGTAGAAGAATAGGTGGAAGGGGGAGCTAGTGGTTTGCCTTCGCGTTTGCCCGCGAGGGGCAGCGTTCGCGTATGCAGATGAGCTAAGGGACCGCGTTCGCGGGCTTCAGACCGCGTTCGCAAAGAGGTAATATTGGCACATGATGATTTGTTCTTCGCGATCATGAAGAGGGTCCCTGGGCAGATTTATATAGTACTCTATTTCGAGGGCTTTTGTTATTTTATCACACTTCGAGTTAGAGAGCTCGATTTTGGGCGATGTTGGAGGGGATTTTCACGATTTGGATCGGGGGTAAGTGTTTGTTTACTATGATTTGTTATTATATAATGATTCCATCTTTGTTTTTAGCATTTAATTGGTGATTTAAAGTGAAGAAATTGGGAATTTTAGTAAAACAAATTCTAAAATATAAAATGAGGATTTGAAGGTCGATTTGAGGTCGGAATTGGATGATTTTGGTATGGTTGGACTCATAATCGAATGAATGTTCAGAATTTGTGAGTTTGATTGGGTTCCGAAGTACGAGCCCATGATTGAGTTTTTAATTTTGGTTAAAGATCTTAGCTTTATCAATTGGAATCTATTCCTATGGCTTTTATTGATTATATTAAGTTATTTTAGCTAGGTTCGAGCCATATGGAGGTTGATTCTCAAGGAGTAATTTGTCTTGGTTGATGCACTAGTTGCTTGAGTTATTTGTGATAGATATGTGCTATGGTTGCGCATATGTGAGGGTTGAGCCCATGTACAAACACTGGGATATTTATCCATGCTATAGGTAGTGCTTAGGCTATGATATGCCTTGCATTGATAGATAAGCTTTATGATGTTATGTTTCTCATATTTGTAAACCCTGTTATGAACTATTCGATCCATGTTTGAGGTTACATAGAGGCTAATTCTCTGAATGAATTTGATAATAGATATTTCTGTGATGAAATTGTTGATTTAAGCTATGATAGAACACTTTGCACGTGCACACACCTTAGCATGTCAGTTATACCATTCCAGAAGAATGAAATCTAATATTCATTGATCATACATATGTATTCTTGTATTTGCTTTTGTGTAATATGATTTGGATTGGGTGCTTGTGACCACGCTGGGAGGATTGTGATTATTAGCACGTGAGTTGTCCGCGCGATTGGTATTATTGGAACGTGAGTTATCCGGGAAGCACGTGAGTTGTCAGTGTGGATACACATATTAATGTGGTTGGCACGTGAGTTGTCCGTATGGATATAGATATTAGTGTGGTTGGCACATGAGTTATCCGTGCGGTTGATATTATTACCACGTGAGTTATCCGTACAGCATGTGAGCTGTCTGTGCAACACGTGAATTATCCATACAGCATGTGGATATTGATCTATCCCCATAGGGCCACCCTTTCGTGTGTCTCTTTTGATGGTGTACACGCAGATTGAGGAAAACTAATTAGTGATTTTGTACTCTATTGGAATTTCTGGGGAAAATCTAGCAGTTTTGTTTGGTTATAGCATTTCATCTTTACTTGCAATTTCGATGATTACTTACTTGATATACTTGCATATCATCCCTATATGCTGGATCATTGACTGAGCAGAGTACTTGAGTGATTGTGGGCACCAAGATAGGTTTATCCGTGATTTAATGATTTGATCATATCTTTGTTTTATACTGGTTATATTTATGAACTGTACAAGTTATAGCAAGTATCATTTATAATTCTTGTTGAATTTACCTCGCCAAGGTTAGTTATGATACTTGGTGAGCACATGGGGTCGGTTGTATTTATGCTACACTCTACACTTAATTGTGCAGATCCAGGTGTCAGACCCAGTCACCGGTAGCGGAGTTTGCTAGCTGAGTTGATCACCGGGAGACGAGGTAGAGCTNATGGAGGTTGATTCTCAAGGAGTAATTTGTCTTGGTTGATGCACTAGTTGCTTGAGTTATTTGTGATAGATATGTGCTATGGTTGCGCATATGTGAGGGTTGAGCCCATGTACGAACACTGGGATATTTATCCATGCTATAGGTAGTGCTTAGGCTATGATATGCCTTGCATTGATAGATAAGCTTTATGATGTTATGTTTCTCATATTTGTAAACCCTGTTATGAACTATTCGATCCATGTTTGAGGTTACATAGAGGCTAATTCTCTGAATGAATTTGATAATAGATATTTCTGTGATGAAATTGTTGATTTAAGCTATGATAGAACACTTTGCACGTGCACACACCTTAGCATGTCAGTTATACCATTCCAGAAGAATGAAATCTAATATTCATTGATCATACATATGTATTCTTGTATTTGCTTTTGTGTAATATGATTTGGATTGGGTGCTTGTGACCACGCTGGGAGGATTGTGATTATTAGCACGTGAGTTGTCCGCGCGATTGGTATTATTGGAACGTGAGTTATCCGGGAAGCACGTGAGTTGTCAGTGTGGATACACATATTAATGTGGTTGGCACGTGAGTTGTCCGTATGGATATAGATATTAGTGTGGTTGGCACATGAGTTATCCGTGCGGTTGATATTATTACCACGTGAGTTATCCGTACAGCATGTGAGCTGTCTGTGCAACACGTGAATTATCCATACAGCATGTGGATATTGATCTATCCCCATAGGGCCACCCTTTCGTGTGTCTCTTTTGATGGTGTACACGCAGATTGAGGAAAACTAATTAGTGATTTTGTACTCTATTGGAATTTCTGGGGAAAATCTAGCAGTTTTGTTTGGTTATAGCATTTCATCTTTACTTGCAATTTCGATGATTACTTACTTGATATACTTGCATATCATCCCTATATGCTGGATCATTGACTGAGCAGAGTACTTGAGTGATTGTGGGCACCAAGATAGGTTTATCCGTGATTTAATGATTTGATCATATCTTTGTTTTATACTGGTTATATTTATGAACTGTACAAGTTATAGCAAGTATCATTTATAATTCTTGTTGAATTTACCTCGCCAAGGTTAGTTATGATACTTGGTGAGCACATGGGGTCGGTTGTATTTATGCTACACTCTACACTTAATTGTGCAGATCCAGGTGTCAGACCCAGTCACCGGTAGCGGAGTTTGCTAGCTGAGTTGATCACCGGGAGACGAGGTAGAGCTGCATTCTCGACCGCAGTGTTGGCGTCTCTTTCTAAATTGTATTGTTGTCTTTATTTCAAAGAGTATTACTATTTATCTTTCAGACTTGTATTTTTCGTTTTAGAGCCATGATTCTGTATTTACTAGTTCTGAGGGGAATTTATCATGTATTGACTTTATTTTTCTATAGCAAGGTTTAGACTTGTGTTAATTCTGTCATTTCTGCTATTTTGGATTATTTTTGCCATGTCCGGCTTGCCTAGCAATTGTGTTAGACACCATCACGACTAGTTGAGATTTTGGGTGGTGACAAAGCGGTAGTACGACAAAGAAGTCAAGGACAAAGTATCCATAAAGCTAATTTATAGCAATCTTTTTAGGGTGGTCAACCAGGTCACATGCTCCTACCACCCTAGATTCAGTAGCAACATAAGCTACGCGGAACTGCAAAAAGTTGGCATCACATACACGCATATTATTGAATAATATACAAGATGAACATTATCAAGTGTCACTCACTTGTCTCTATGCAGGAAAGTGGGAGTAACGAGTGTAAGGTCAACCTGCTTTTGAAAATGGCAAAATACATAATCTACCCCTTGAACTATGGATCAAATCACTGTTATATATTTTTTGAGAAAAAAATTATCTTACACACTTAATCTTTTCGAAGTGTGTCTAAGACACACCATGTTTTACAGCTGACGCGCGCGTGTTTTACACCTAAAAGAGACGAGTGAATGTGAAAATTTTGGGTCAAAACCATTATGTGAATGCCTCATAGCCAACCTTTTTTATTTTTTAAATTTTCTTGAGTCACTTCTTATTTTTTCTATTTTTAATTATTATATCTCCAAAAAATTTGGTCTCTCTTCCACGCCCCACCACTCCACCCATTTTCCTTCTCTCTGGACAAGGAAAAGCTCTGAAACGCTGAAATAATTGTAGATCTATATTGAAATTCTAAATTAATTATTCATCTCCTCCAAATTTGACTGAAATACTTTTAGATTTGCTGGACATCCACCTTTCTTATTTTTATATATGCTAAAATCAGTGCATTTATTGTGTCACAATTCTCTTACGTTTTCCCAAAAACTTTGCCACAGGAAACTAATTCTTTTACCTTAGCAACTTTGTGGTTTAAAAATCATATACTTAGTATAGTATCAGATTCACTGGATAGATGGTTTTGCTTATTTTTTGTCAAAGGTCAAGAATTAGGTTTTGAATCTCAACAATGGCATGAGAGAAGAAAATAAATTATATTTACTTTAATACAGGTATACAATCTGATAATTGTTCCCTTCTCTACTATCTGCCTAACTACCATCCTTCCAGTGCTGGATTTATGTCACAATTAATATGATGATGATTAATAATTTTGTTTCCATATTTGCATTCGGACTTAGTTGACGCATTTTCATAATTTATTTCTAGACCAGGCATCCGGTGGAGTGCCATAAAAACCTGAATATTTTGTGTAATTTTTGTTTTTGGATAGGCGTAAAGAAATAGGTTATGGTGTTTATGGATTTTGTTCTAAAACATAATATTGATGGTGATGGTTTCTATAACAATGGTGGTGATAAGGTGGTGGCAATAATGATTTTAATGGCAGAAAAATCTCTAATAGAAGATGACTAAAAATGGGAGTTGGGGAAGATGAGAGACGGGTTGGGGAGGGGGAGGCTTTAATTATTTTTTCTATTTTTTTAAAGAAAGAATTACTATTAAGTAAGGTGTAAATTAAGGTTTTTTGTTATGACACATGTCACAACCTTATTGGTGTGTGATATCAAGCATATTGTAATAACTGGTCAACAAAAAAGTGATGTGTTATAGATACACTCTGGAAAGGTTGAGTGTGTAAAGTGATTTTCATCCGTAAAAAATGTGCAATAGGGATTTGGTCCATAATTTAGGGGGTAACTTATGTATTTTCTCTTTGAAAATCTATTAACTATTTAGTTGGCTCATTAAATTAACAAAGCATTGAATTTGATGCAGTTGCGTTGCCAATAAATATATTTAAATTAGCGATAATTTGCACAAGAATAAAAATGTCATTCTAGAAGTATATATAGTATAAAACCAACCAAGAAATAACCAAAAAGCCAGTTATGCTGATGTGACAGGTGACCAGGAAAAGAAACGCACCAGATGACAGCTCATATCATGCACAAAGAATATTGCACGGGTAAATTATTGTTGCTAATTAGAAAGAAAAGAGGATTTTGCAGAGAGAAGTTGGAACTGTTGCCTGAAGAAGAATGATAATTAAGTAAACAATATCAGTGATGCTCCTCAAAATCACAATAGTTGTTGTCATGGGCCAATTTAGCACTATACATTTGTTCCCCTAGATTCAGAACAAGAAGATTAATCTTTGCAGAAAAATTAATTTAATTGTAAACCCTGTTTACCATACATAGAAGATTCTGGCACTATGAAAAAATTTCCAATGAGCAAGATAGAATGTAAGTTTCCATGTAAATACCTAATAACAACAAATATTTTAGATTCAAGATCCATAGGGAATGTCTTGTATGAACAAAAATTTAAAAGAGTGGAAGGTCTCAAGATCACAACATGCCTACAAAAACATATGAATTATGCTTTAGCAGTTTAATCCTAAAAGCATAAAACATCCGAGAATAACTTCAGTTGAAGAGATAATTGTCATTAATCTCAGGCATGATAAAGCGGCTCTATGTTCTTGAGCTCAAAGTGGCCTACTTTAGACTGAATTAGATTTTCCATGGCATGATCTTGTCTAAGTATTGGAATGACAAACCTGTCTTACATAGCTAGTAAATACTATTCATTTATTTAGTGCAAACCTTTTGTAGTCTTTTATAATTGATAGTTCGTCTGCATCCTAGGGCCACGGGGGAATATTGATATTGCATGAAAGTTATGTTCTTTATTATGCATGGAAATTGTTGGAGTTATGGTTCCTTCACAGTTTCTAGAATAGAAAGCTCTTATAAAGCAAAAAATACAGAAAGGATACTGTAATTTCAATATGCACAAGGATGAGTGGTCATTTTACATACTTGTGTATGCCTGTCATGCTCACCAAAATTTCAGAAGGATATGCTTTCATTATCTAAACAAGCTATCATCTCTTCACCAACCTATTCACTTCCTACTTTGAGAGAAATAAATTTGCACATCTTAGATAGTGTGGGACCCATAAATAAAACAAAGAAAGGGATGAAAAAGTGGGAGTTTTTGACCAATATTGTCCCTTATCTTTGAGGGTAGGTCTATTTTGGTACCTCAAATATAACCTTGCGCATATTTAGTCCCTTAAGTATGCTAAACTAGAGCATCTTTAGTCTCACTGACACAATATGTCCAAAAACTAACGGTGTTACCCAACTCTGATTCATGAAGCAAATCTTCTGCTCTGAAACAAAACGTTTCCTCTCTTTTTTATTGGATAACGAAAATTATCACTTTAATTCCTCATTTTTAGATAATATCTTCTAAAATTTTGACCTTGAAAATATCCCCTTATGTGCCAGTTTTCAATGAGAAAATGATTTTGTATAGCCGCTGTAAACATAATAGTCGAAAAAATGTATATAATTTGTATATATATACATTTAATAGTTTCGGTTGATTTTTCATAGAAAACTTAACATTTGATAAAAATAGAGCTGCGAGGATCACTTTTAGGCATATTATTGAAGCAAATAAATAACCAGGTTGTATTATCATTTTTAGCCCGTGCCAGAAACTATTTACATCTGGTAGCGGAAAAAGTATATATATATATATATATATATATATATGTATTATGTATTTTTTATATGTATATATATATATATAAACAATATATAAATTGTATATATTTTTTCTGCTATTATATTTACAACGGTTATACAGTGTCATTTTCTCATTGAAAACTGGCAGAGAAGGAGATATTTTCAAGTTCAAAATTTTGGAAAATATTATCTAAAAATGAGGAATTAAAGTGGTAATTTGCGTTATCCAATAAAAGGAGAGGAAAAGTTTTGCTTCAGAGCAGAAGATTTGCTTCATGAATCAGAGTTGGGTAACACCGTTAGTTTTTGAATACATTGTGTCAGTGAGACTAAAGGTGCTATACTTTAGCATACTTAAGGGACTAAATATGCTCAGGGCTATATTTGAGGGACCAAAATAGACCTACCCTCAAAGATAAGGGACAATATTGGCCAATCAGGGGGCGGCTAGGCCCATTTCTATGCTCTCCCTGCCAGACCAGATGTCATTGCTTCGGATGCTGTGATCACATGTATTGTCTTAGTTTTCCATAGAGATGCCTCTGTATTATTTGACTCCGGTTCCACTTATTCATATGTGTCCTAGTATTTTGCCCATTATCTAGATGTGCCCCGTGAGTGTCTAGTTTCACATGTTCATGTGTCTACACCGGTGGGCGATACTGTTATTGTGGATAGTGTATATCGGTCATGTGTGGTGACTATTGGGAGTCTGGAGACTAGAGTGGATCCCTTGCAGCTTTGTATGGTCGATTTTGACGTGATTTTGGGTATGGATTGGTTGTCTCCATGTCATGTTGTTCTAGATTGTCATGCTAAGACCGTGACGTTGACGATGCCGGGGTTGCCAAGGGTTGAGTGGAGCGGCTCTATAGACTATTTTCCCCGTAGAGTGATTTCATACTTGAAGGCTCAGCGGATGGTTGATAAAGGTTGTTTATCTTATTTGGCCTTTTTGAGGGATGTTATTGTTGAGAGCCCTACCATTGATTCTGTTCTGGTGGTGCGAGAGTTTCCGGATGTGTTTCCTGCAGACCTGCCGGGCATGCCGCCCGACAGAGATATTGACTTTGGTATTGACTTGGTGCCAGGCACTCAACCCATTTCTATTCCTCCGTACCATATGGCACCGACTGAGTTGAAGGAATTGAAGGAGCAGCTTCAGGAACACCTTGATAAGGGGTTTATTTGGCCTAGTGTGTCACCTTGGGGTGCACCGGTTCTATTTGTGAAGAAGAAGGATGGTACTATGAGATTGTGCATTGATTACAGACAATTGAACAAAGTCACAATCTAGAACAAGTATCCTTTGCTGCGTATTGATGATCTATTTGACTAGCTTCAGGGGGCGAGGGTGTTCTCCAAGATTGATTTGAGGCCAGGGTATCACGAGCTGAAGATTCGGGACTCAGATATTCTTAAGACAGCTTTCAGGACCAGATATAGCCATTATGAGTTCCTTTTGATGTCTTTTAGGCTGACCAATGCCCCAGCATCGTTCATGCATCTGATAAACAATGTGTTTCAGCCTTATCTTGACTCCTTCATTATTGTATTCATTGATGACATCCTGGTGTACTCTTGTAGCCAGGAAGAGCATACCCAGCATCTGTGGATTGTGTTACAGAAGTTAAGGGAGGAGAAACTTTATGTAAAGTTCTCTAAGTGTGAGTTCTTGGGGCACGTGGTGTCCAGCGAGGGTATTAAGGTAGATTCAAAGAAGATAGAGGCGGTTCAAAGTTGGCCCAGACCGTCCTCAGCCACGGAGATTTAGAGTTTTCTCGGTTTGGCTGGTTATTACCATCGTTTTGTGGAGGGTTTCTCATCTATTGCATCTCCCTTGACTAAATTGACCCAAAAGGGTGCTCCTTTCAGGTGGTCGGATGAGTACGAGGAGAGCATTCAGAAGCTTAAGACTGCTTTGACCACGACTCCAGTTCTAGTTCTACCATTAGCTTCTGGTTCTTACACAGTGTATTGTGATGCCTCGCGGATCGATATTGGGTGTGTTCTGATGCAGGAGGGTAGAGTGATTGGTTATGCTTCACGCCAGATGAAGCCCCATGAGAAGAACTATCCTGTCCACGACCTTGAGTTAGCAGCTATTGTTCACGCCTTGAGGATTTGGTGGCACTATTTGTACGGGGTCCATTGTGAGATTTACACTGATTATCGGAGTTTGCAGCATTTTTTCAAATAGAAGGATCTTAACTTGCATCAGCGGAGGTGGTTGGAGCTTCTTAAGGACTATGATATCACCATTTTGTACCATCCCGGGAAGGCCAATGTGGTGGCCGATGCCTTGAGTTGCCGAGCGGAGATTTTGGGGACCTTAGCATATCTTCTAGCAGCAGAGAGGCCATTGGCATTGGACGTTCAGGCCTTAGCCAGCCAGTTTGTTAGATTGGATGTTTTTGAGCCGAGTCGAATATTGGCTTGTGTGGTCTCTCAGTCTTCTCTTTATGATCATATCAGGGAGCGTCAATGTGATGAACCCCATCTGCATGTGCTTAAGGACACGGTCCAACATGGTGATGCTAAGAAGGTTACTATTAGGGATGATGGTGCATTGAGGATGCAGGGCAGGCTATGTGTGCCCAATGTAGATAGTCTGCGTGAGCTGATTCTCCATGAGCCTCACAGGTCGCGATATTCTATTGATCCAGGTGCTGCGAAGATGTATCAGGACTTGAGACAGCATTACTGGTGGAGAAGAATAAAAAGGACATAGTGGAGTATGTAGCTCGGTGCTTAAATTGCCAACAAGTGAAGTATAAGCATCAGCGACCAGGTGGGTTGCTTCAGAAATTAGAGATTTCAGAGTGGAAATGGGAGCGGATCATTATAGATTTCGTTGTTGGGCTTCCAAGGACTCAGCGGAAGTTGGATACAGTTTGAATGATTGTGGAAAGGGTGACCAAGCCAGCTCATTTCATTCATGTGATGACTACCTATTCTTCCGAGTAGCTGGCTCGAGTGTATATCCACGAGATCGTCAGACTTCATGGCGTGCTAGTATCTATCATCTATGACCGGGGCACGCAGTTTACATCACGGTTTTGGAGGGCCGTGCAGCATGAGTTGGGTACTCGAGTGGAGTTAAGCATTATATTTCACCCTCAGACGGACGGACAGTCTGAGCACACTATTCAGATATTAGAGGATATGCTTCATGTGTGTGTGATGGAGTTTGGGGGTTCATGGGATCAGTTCTTTCCACTGGCGGAGTTTGCCTACAACAACAATTATCAGTCGAGCATTCAGATGGCACTGTATGAGGCTCTGTATGGTAGGCGGTGTAGGTCTCTAGTGGGCTGGTTCGAGTCGGACGAGACTAGATTATTGGGTACAGACTTAGTTCAGGATGCTCTGGAGAAGGTTAAGGTAATTCAGTCTAGACAGAAGAGTTATGTAGATCGGAAGGTTTGCAATGTTGCATTCATGATTGGAGAGTGGGTCTTGCTCCGGGTGTCACCCATGAAGGGTGTTATGAGGTTCGAAAGGAAGGGAAAGCTGAGCCCGAGGTTTATCGGCCCATTTGAGGTGTTGCGACGCGTTGGGGAGGTTGCTTATAAGCTTTCCTTGCCTCTCAGTCTAGCAGGAGTTTATCCAGTATTCCATGTTTCTATGCTCCGGAAGTATCACGGCGATTCGTCTCTCGTGTTGGATTTCAGCTCAGTCCAGTTGGACAAGGATTTATCTTATGTTGAGGAGCTGATGGAGATCTTGGATAGGCAGGTTCGAAAGCTGAGGTCAAAGAATATTGCTTCTATGAAGGTTCAATGGAGGGGTCAGCCAGTTGAGGAGGTGACTTGGGAGACTGAGCAAGATATGCGCAACCGTTATCCTCATCCTTTCACCACCTCAGGTATGTCTTTATGCTCGTTCGAGGATGAACGATTGTTTTAAGAGGGGGAGGATGTAATGACCCGGCTGGTCATTTTGAGAGTAATAGCCCCGATCCCCTTTTTTTGCTGTCCCCGTATCTGTTTCTGCTTATGTGACTTGCCGGGAGGTTTTGTTTTTGGTTTTGGAGTATTTTGGGACACTTAGTCCCTAAAACAGAAGCTTAAGTCTTAGGATTTTGACCGTAGTCGGAACTGTGTGAAGAAGACTCCAAAATGGAGTTCTGTCGGTTCAGTTAGCTCCGTTGGGTGATTTTGGACTTAGAAGCGTGTCCGGACTGTGAATTTGACGTCTGTAGCTGATTTAGGCTTGAAATGGCGAAAGTCGAATTTTTGGAAAGGTTGACTGAGGGGTTGACTTTTTGATATTGGGATTGGATTCTGATTTCTGAAGTTGCAATAGGTTTGTGGGGTCATTTGTGACTTGTGTGCAATATTTGAGGTCAATCGGATGTGATTTGATAGGTTTCAGCGTCGTTTGTAGAATTTGGATATTTCAAAGTTCATTAGGCTTGAATCCATGTGTAATTCATGTTTTGATGTTGTTTGAGGTGAATCGAGGATTCGACTAAGTCCGTATCATGATTTAGGACTTGTTGGTATGTTTGGTTGAGGTCCCGAGGGCCTCGAGTTGATTTCGGGTGGTTAACGGACTTGGTTTTTGAGTTGGTGAAGCAGCTGAAGTATTGCTGCTACTGGTGTAACCGCACCTGCAGAGAGGGCAGCGTAGGTGCGAGCCCGCAGAAGCAGGAAGAGAGACGCATAAACGGGCTAGGTGGAGAAGGCAGTGGACGCAGGTGCGATGTTCCTTCCGCACCTGCGAGGATGCAGATGTGGCTAGAAGGGCGCATGTGCGATACCTGGAGCGCAGAATGTTTAAAAATGAGATTTTGCAATTTTGGCTTCATTTTAACATTTTGAACTCGGCCTTAGGAGATTTTGGAGAGGGTTTTTGAGGGGATTCTTGAGGTAAGCTTCTTGTAACCGTTTTTGGTCAATAATGATATTTACCTACTGATTTTACACCTAGTTGGTGAGGGGTTTAGGGCTAGAGAACTGAAGAGTGAATTTTGGGGATTTGGATGACCAAATGGTGTCAAATGTTGATAAATTTGGTATGGTTAGACTCGTGAGTGAATGGGATTTCAGGTTTTGTGACTTTTGTCGGATTTCAATACGTGGGTCCTAGGGCCGGTTTGAGCTAATTTTGGATTTTGGCTTATAATTTTGTATATTGTTTATGGAATTGATTCCTTTAGCCTATATTAATTGTATTGTACTGCTTGTGGATAGATTCAGGGCGTTTAGAGACCGATTCGAGTTTTGCTTGGATTGAGGTATGTAACAACTTTAAATCTGGTCCTAAGGGTATGAAACCCCGGATTATTATATTATGTGAGTATTTTTGAGGTGACGCACATGCTAGGTGACAGGCGTGTGGGCGTGTACCATAGGAATTGGGACTTGGTCCATTCCATGAAACTGGAAGTTGAATAAGCTTGTTGATAGCTTTGTGCCCTTTTTGTGCTATTGAAATTTGACAGTGAATCATGCTAGAAATCATGCTTAGACTATGTGTTGGTGCTGTAAAGACCCAGTGGTCGTGATACCTGTTGAAACTTCCTACTTATTGTTACTTGTACTCAGTCGTAGTATTACTTGTATATCATACCTCACTCTCTGTTATTCCCTGCTGATACATTATATCATTCTGTTTTGGGCTGATTCCCCTTTATTATTAAGGGTCGTGAGACTAGAGAGGTTGATGACTGAGTCAGGACGAGGGCTTGTTTGTGAGGTATTGATACCATAGTACGTGCGTTGTCCGTGCGGATCATGATGTTTATACTATAGCACGTGAGTTGTCCGTGTGGATTTTGATATAATACTGTAGCACGTGAGTTGTCCGTGCGGATTAGAGCGCTTCGGCTGTAGGAGCCCCTCGGAGTCTGTACACCCCTAGTGAGCGCAGGTACCTATTGAGTGTGAGTCCCGAGGGTTGAGAGCCGAGTGATTGAGCAGTTGTGGTGAGTTGAGCGACTGTTGCCCTGAGAGGCTATACTTGCTTTTCATTTGTTCTTGCACTTAGTTGCTATCAATCATTATTGTGAAATTTCTGAAAGATTTAATATCCGGATTACCTGAACTTGAACTGTATAAAACTGATTTGACTTAAACTGCCGGATTTGAAAGCATATCTATTCTTTGCTGGAATTATTGAAAATGAACTATAGTTGTGTAGCTCGTCACTAGCTTTAGTTCCTTATTTATTATTGTTACTTACTGAGTTGGATGTACTCGCGTTCGCAGTCCTTGTCCCTCCTTTCTTGTTATCTTTTCTTTCATGTATTGGCATTGTGGCACAGACTGTTGTAGACTCTGTTTCTAGGATGGTTTTTTAGATGCTCATGACTTAGTGACACCCCGATGTTAGGCTATTTTTCCGCACTTATGCTTTGGGTTTTACCCCATTTTTATGAAAGCTCCGGTTATTTTAAATGTCTTAATTCATTTCTGTTAAAAGTTGAAAGTGTTTTGGAAATGTCAGCTTGCCTAGTATCACGATAGGCTCCATCACGACGGGTTAGGTTTTGGGTCGTGATAATTTTACTTTTATCTGAGTTAAAGATCATTACACCGTCTAAGCCAAAGATTTTATTTTATCTGAGGCAAAGATCATTACATCGTCTAAGCGAAAGATTTTGCCTTTTTCATGCTTTGTAGGATTAGTCTTGGGTGGACATATTATATTATGGATTAAAGACCATGAATATTACCTTTATAAGTTAAGTGCTAATGAGCATTTTTCTCTCTTTTTGCAGTCTAAACATGGTTTACTTCAAAGACTCAAGACTTTCTTCCTCAAATTCACAATACCTTGTAATTTCAGGCCAAAAGGGAAGCAAGGTGGAGATGCGGTTATTTGTTGATAGGCCACTAGTTGGCCAATATGCTGCAGCTTCATGGCTATCTTTGAGGGATCCACCTTATTTGGCTAACTGGACACTTGAGTACAATAGTCGTCCTCCCAAGACGTGGATGCTTTGCACCTCTAATCATCATGCTTGGAATGTCGCGAGTACCTTATCATGCCTGGGGCGACGAGTTATTAATAAGGAAACTTATTAGGGCAATGATTTGCCGTCCGACGGTGAATTTCATTACATTCCTGGCTACTGGTAATGGGCAGAAGACGTCTTAAGTAGGTGCCGTCTGACGCTGAAGGGCGTAAGAATTTATGACATCGTATATGCTTCACTCTTCACATATGACCATGATGAGTGGTGATTTTACCATTTATTTTAGTCTCTTTTCTTTAATTTTTGCCTCCGTTAATTATAATATGAGGTTGTTTATGGTGTGTATTACTAAAGTTTTGGGTAAATGATGCCATGACGAGAGTTGAATTCAATTGAAGTGAAATTGAGCAAAAAAGAGTAAAAGTGCAAATTCCTTCAATGATTCCGCATGTGCGGAACACTGTGCGCTTATGCGACCTAACATCCGCGAGTGGAAGGTCGCATCTGCGAAAATGTCAATCTCCAATTGGGATCGCATCTGCTGTCGATAATATACATTTGCGGAGTCATTTCTGTAGAGACGTGTTCCGCATCTGCGGAGAAGGAGACTCCCCAAAGTACTCTTTTGTGGAGTCGCACCTGCGATGATTTATTCCGCAGGTCTGGCCAACGAGCATCAGACCTAGGCAACTTGGGCATTTCACATTTTCTCCATTCTAAATCCACAAATACACGACCTAGCTTATTGAAAATGTATCTTTAGCCAATCTCTGGACATCTTTGACATATCTTGAGAAGAGAACACAAGTTTAGGAGTTAGGGTTCTTGCACACACACTTAGGTCTTGAAGATTTGAAGTTTTTGGTTGAGAATTTCTTATCCATTTATGTTCATTTCATCATTTTCTTGCTTTGTATTGTATATCTAGGTGTGTAGTATTTTTTTTCAACACTTGAATCTTGTTTATGGGAATATTCATATTTAAAGTGTGGATTAAATATCTTGTTGTGCTTATGTATTGAACGATTTTTATTTATTATGAAGTAAGTTATTGTTTCTTTAATTATTCTTGTTCTTTAATGTTTCCAAAGGGATTAGCTAACCTATGACTCGCCCATTCACTTCGAATTAATTTTGGAAAGATAATTTGGGGTTGGAAAGATTAATTAACAAGAACTTGAGGCGTTAACCCTCATTTTATAGATTCTACCTAGGGATAAGATTGAACTACTTGTAGCCGTATCGGGTGCTCTTATTCTCTTAATTATTTTAAGGATAATTCAATTAGGAAGTCTTGTTAGTCTTCGGAAGAAGCTAATATAAAATTATTACCCGAGGATAATTAACATAATCTTGCTCATATTTGTAAAATCGTGAAATACATTGGATCGTTACTTGAGTGTAATTCCCCATGTATCCATGCTTGTAGCCATTGATCATTTTACTTGCTTACTATGTTAGTTTAAATTTTTGCATTTAGATATAAATATTTCTCAAAAACCCTTTCTAAGTGTTTGGCTTAGCATAATAAGTGATAATTTTCTTACATGCCTAATCGCCTACATAGTGTTCTATGTGGGATTCGACCCCGACTATAGTTGGGTAAATTATATTGCATGCGACCGTGTCTATTTTCTTTTTAGTAGTGGATTTGGACGTCATCAAAATTAGCGTCATTGCCGGGGAAAAATTTGGTGTATTTAGGTTGTTTGATAAGTAAGCGAACATGCTTTGCTCCAAACTTGTGAATATTTGTGTAATTATTTTCTTATCTTTGTTTATCTTCTTATTTGTTTTCTTGTTTATTTTCTTAGTTTTGAAAAATGGCATCAAGTAATGAAAATTGGTCTGATTGTAGTTGTTTATACTTTGATGACCCTTGTCCTTATTGTGGAGGACCACACTCGTGGAAAAATTATTTAAATTCTCCCGGGGGCGAATTGTGCGCACAATCTCAAACCCATGAGTGGAGTATTTGTGATAAGTGTGGTGGTCAAAATAGACATTGTGATCATTGTGCTTAATACAAATATTTTGTAGGCTTTCAGTGAGGAATGGTGCCTTGTTAAAAATATATTCCTTAACTCTGCTGGAGAACTGTCCATATCACTTTGGGATTTATATAAGATCGGCATTCTGCCTATAACAGCATCTCCTTACGAGGAAATTCTGCCAAATGTTGAAGAGCTTACATGCACGTACGACAAGGGGAGAAGGTTTCTTTCGCTGACTTGTGAGCATTTGTTTGATGCCTTCCATCGGATCCGAGAGGGAGGTAGCAACGATACCAAGGTTTCTGTGAAACAATGGGTAGAGTTCTGGTGCAAAAAGACAATGAAGTACACTCTGCCTCCATTAAGGAAAGAAAAGAAGTCTGCTCATTTGAAATCGACGCATAATCCTACCGGGGTCATAGAGGAAGTAGTTAATTGGTCGACTGTTGAAGAAGCCTTATTCTATAAGCTAGGAGTTATGGGTGACAATAAAGACGAGACATACTTGGCTATTTTTCTATCTTATTGGTTATGTATTTTTGTGCTCCCTTTAAAATAAGGTGACTTCATTCGTCCTGGGACCTTTAAGATCGCGTGTCATCTTGCTTGTTAACGAAGAGTCAGCCTTCCAATCCCGGTCATAGCTAGCATATATAAGGGTTTGAAAGTGATTTCAAAGTGCTCGTTGCTTGATCTTGCCCAAACTTTCTTTCCAACTCATTATGTGTATGGTTGGTTAGCACATTACTTTAAGACTCATTTTCCGTATGCAAAGGGGCCTGTTGTTTCTCTTATGGCCGCATGTTCTAGTGAAGGTGCTGCTAGATAATTTGGGAAAGAGGAATCAAAGAAGCGTATTCATAATGGAGAAAATATCATTTGGACTTCGACAGTGCCCCACATATCTTATCCGTACCACTACTATGACGATGGTAAGGCAGATGAGTTCGAGTTAAATTTCTTTATGAGTATTGGCTCGGATTATCTTCCTTTGAGGGACAGAGTCAGCTTTATTATCGAACCTACAACCGTCATTGATTTAGCCGTCAATTTGGTTTTTATCAAGACACCCCTGGTCACTTGGAGCGAGATTTTTGTGAGGCCTCATTAGAAGAAGGGTTAAGACTTGCACGAATTTGTATGTTGACTAGATCTAAGTCAAGGGCAGTATTTATTCCTTTTGGGTCCAACATGAAGAAGTTTACATCGTCTAACTATAGATCTTGGTGGGCAAGGACGCATGGAAGCCTTTTTTAAGACTACTTATAATTTTTGATGAATACTGTTGAGCTAATCACAAATACCCTTCAATACCGAAACAAGGATGTCTTAGTGATTGATAAGCTTCCTTATTTAAAGTCTAAGGCAGTTGAAATATGCGCAGGCAATGGACCCATGCTAAACAAATAAGTTCAAAGAGAAGAGATCCATTTTCTAGTTGACAAAAAGTCTCATTCCATTTGATGTAGTCGTTGATGCCTCAAACAAGCGACTATCCCAAGAGGAGAGTGATAGAAGCAAAGGAGATCAATGTTGGAAAAAGAAAAGACCTAACCCGAAAAGAGTGGTAGAGGCCCAAAGCATTGATAGCCCTTAAAGTACAGCTCATAACGAGAAGTTAAAAGAAAACATAAACTTTTCATTTCTGTGAACCGTGGCCAAATGGCTTTGCTAAATTGTTCTTACATTTTTATTTATTTCTGTAGGCTAATAACTTTGGAGCGTTGCAACGAGGAAGGCCACAAGATAGTGGTGAGTATATAATAGGACCGAACCCACAGAAATCATCTTCCACAACTAAGGCAGATCAAGAGGCAACTTATATTTCTCATGATGAAAGTAGGGCAAAGTTGGGCTCTGATTTGCGTGAACGACCAACAATTGCAACATCTATTTCTGATGGAAAGAAGGTTGTCTTGGATATTCGACTAGAGTTTATCTTGATGTTTTGGACTTCGATCCAGCGTAAGCTGAAAGGTAGCAATGCAGACAAGGTCTTTGAGCTTGAAGAAAATACTAAAGTGATCCTTGAGGCAATGTATGGGGATGATGTGGATATTTCCTCTTTGAGAAACCAACTGGAGTCCCTTTTTAAGCTTGTTGCTTCATATAACAAGAAATGATCTGCTTTATCTGAGAAGGTTGAAGAGACTGAAATATTAGAGGTTGAGGTACACCTTACAAATGTTATGATTGAAGAAGAAGAAGAAGAATAAGAAGAAGAAGAAGAAGAAGAAGAAGAAGAAGAAGAAGAAGAAGATGAAGAAGAGAAGGCTAGAGAAGTGTCATCTATCCGTCAGTCCCCAGTTACAGTGAAAGAGAAGATAGCGAAGCTCCGTTAAAAGAGAAGAACTTAGAAGCCCTTCTAGGAGTTGCCGAGAAAGAAGTTGAAGAAACCAAGTTAGGAGCCTCAACTGCTAGAAAGGAGTATGTCGCATGCTACAATGCCTTGTTGACTGTTGATCACTTGGCCGATTTGGAGAAGAAGAAAAAATATAAGTTGTCAACTACAAGTTGCGTTTAGATTAGGCTATAAAAACTATTTTATTTGTTTTTCCCTTTCTTCTTGCATTTGATTGTTTAGTAGATGTTCTCATCAGCAATGAAACTTCTTTCTTTTCACTTTATATTGTGCGTTCTTATTAATGTTCCCTTTTATTCTTGCCCATTTTTTTAATGTTCTTCAATAATCAGGACTTGGTAGTTTACCCATGTATTCTAAAGAAAACCCTCACTTTTCTTTTTATTAAGGTGACTGAACTTAGAATAAAACTCTAAGTTGCCTACGTACCTCAGTGAAGAGGATCAAGTCATTACGTAATTCATAACTAGTGAGATTGTTTTAAAAATATTTTATGGATTTGAAGACTTGACGAACTTGAAGTCTGTAACTTTAATACCTAGCCGGCTTGAACATTTCAAATTGATGATGTAACAGACTTGGAAAAATCAACTTGACTTAGAATCGGAGACTTCAACTTGAATATTTAGCCTCTTATTAAAGAAACTACAATTATTCCATCAAAGACCTCAATTTGACATGGAGGGCTTTCCCTCATTGAACCATCAAGATAAGACATAGGGTTCAACGAAAGAATACATGTACACCTCATTCTCAAGTGTCAATCAAGTTAATTATACTCCATCATACCTCATTTGAATAATGCCTTGGGTTAATGCATTTTTTGAACTCATATGACTGAACATAGAATGAAACTCTAAGCTTCCTACGTACCTCGGTGAAGAGGATCAACTCATTCCGTAGTTCGAAATGCGTGAGTTTTTTTAAATATCCTAACTTTTGCCTCGGCCGCCTCTTTCGAGGTTTTCAACCTAGCAGACTTTTTTTTAGGTCGTGCACAGTTTATACTCTTGCGGGCCAGGAGTAACATACAGTTTATGCTCGTGCATTAAGGAGCACATTTGTTTTCTTTAAGGATAGTATTTCTTCATGAATTTCCCATTCATGGGGATAATCCACAAACCTTCTGAGTCAATTATCTTGTATGCACCACTTGAGTATACTTTTTGTACAACATATGGTTCATCCCACTTAGCAGAGAATTTACCCCCAGATTGATGAGAGATAATAATATGCCTTTTGACAACAAGAACTTGGTCTCCCACTTGGAAAAATCTAAGGCGCACCCTTTTATTAAAAGATCGAGACAAGCGAGCTTGATAACATTCAAGGTTTTGTGAGCTTCTAGACTCTTTTCATCAAGATATTCCAATTCTTAAGGCATAACCAAGCATTTTCTTCATTAGTGAGTCCTTCTTGAATGGCAAGCCGCAACGATGTGATTTGACGTTCAAGTGGAAGGACTGCTTCAACTCCATAAACAAGTGAATAGGGATTTGCTTGCGTTGGTGTGCGATATGTGGTCCTATATGCCCAAAGAGCTTCTTCCATTCTCTCATGCCAATATCTCTTAGACTTAGAGATAACCTTTTTCAACAAGTTGCAGAGCGTCTTGTTAAATGCTTAAGCAAGTCCATTGACAGCAGCAAAATACATGGAGGAATTGCTTTGCTTGAAGCCAATCACATATTTTATTCATAAACTTATTAGAAAACAACTTACTATTATCCGTCAATATATATATCGAGAAATTCCAAAGCGATAAATAATATTGACTCGGATGAAGTTAGCCACATTTTCCTTCTTTACTTCCTTAAGAGAAACAACTTCAGCCCACTTTGAGAAGTAATCAATTGTGGCCAAAATGTATAAATGTCCACCAGAAGACTTTTGCAATGGACCAAAAACATCCAAACCCTAAGCATCAAATGGCCAAGAAGCAACAGTTGGGTGTAATGCTTCAGGTGGTTGATGTATGAAGTTAGCATGGAATTGGCAAGCTCTACACCTTCGAGCGTAATCTAAAGAATCTTTCATCATGGTGGGCCAATAATACCCCATTCTTTTTATATGGAAATGAAACTTTGGCCCAGATTGATGTGCTCCACATACTCCAGAGTGTGCTTCTTGCAGGGCTTGAAAGGATTCATCAGACCCCAAAGAACGTAAAAGCACTCCATCAAATGATCGTCTGTAGAGTGTATTGTTTAATAAAGAAAGCGAGGGGCTCTCCTTCGGATTTCTATCTTCCTTCGGGGATTTTCTGGCAATATCCCATAACAAAGATAATCGATTAATGGTTATCACCAATCCTCAATTTCAAACTCAAGAATGGCAGCAAGATGCTCAACTTTGCTTTCTTTTTCCTCATAATCATTTGGTGGAGGAACTATCCATCTTTGGCAAACAACGACTTGCATTTGATCAGGCAAAGATATTATAGAAGCTAAGGCTGCTAATGCATCAGCTCTCTTATTTTTCTTTCTCGACACGTGTTGAATAGTTACCTCTCCAAGCCAACTTACCAGTCTTTGAGCATATTTGTGATATGGGACCAACTCTGGCTTCTTGACCTCATGCATACCCAAAATCTGATTGATCACTAACTTGGAGTCTCCAAAAACTTGTAGTTGCAATTGTTTGATATCCACAGCCATTTAAAGACCAAGTATGAGCGCTTGATATTCAGCAACATTATTGGAGCAACATTGTGTCAGAGTGAAATAATATGGAAAAACTTCCCCTTGAGAAGTGATAAACACTATTCCAACGCCATCTCCTTTACAATGTGTAGCGCCATCAAAATACATCTTCCAAGGAGGTTGAATTTCGATTACCATTGTATCTTCATCAGGAAAATCATCAGACAACTCCCACTCATCTGGAATTGGATGGTCAGCTAGGAAGTCTGCTAATGCTTGTCCTTTTACTGCCTTCTAAGGAACATACACAATTTCAAATTGTTGAAATCGGAGGTACTACTTCGCCAATCGATCACTTAGGATAGGTTTAGATATGACAAACTTGATAGGATTTGCTCTTGAGACGAGTTGCACAACGTGGGCTTGGAAGTAATGCTTCAACTTTTGAATAAAGAAGACAAGTTCCAAACATAACTTCTCGATAGGTGAATACTTGAGCTCATTTGGCGTCATCATCCTACTCAAGTAAAAAAGTGCATTTTCTTTGCCTTCATTGTTTCCTTGAGCCAGAAGTGCTCATATTGACCTTTCCTACGCTGAAACGTATAATATTAATGGTTTTCCAGGTATGGTGGCTTCCAAAACTGGAGGATTCATCAGATAGGATTTAATGCTTTTGAAAGAATTCCTATAAGCTTGATCCCATTCAAAAGGAATACCTTTCTTCATGAGGAGACTGAACGGTTAGTATCTTCCAGCCAGATTCGAAATAAATCTTCTAAGATATGCCAACTTACCTTGTAAGCTTTTTAATTCATTTATACCCTTAGGGTCGGGCATTTTCAATCTAGCATCCACCTTAGATTTATTAATTTCAATACCTCGATGCCAAACAATAAAATCGAGGAACTTTCCAGAACTAACCCCAAAGGCGCACTTCAACGGATTCATTCTGAGTTGGTATCTCCAAAGTCGTTCTAATACCACCCTCAAATCATATAAGTGATCATCTTTCTTCCTTGACTTTACCACCAAGTCATCAACATAACACTCCACATTTTGGTGAAGTATGTCGTCAAAAATGTTTTGCATGGCACGTTGATATGTAGCACCATCATTTTTCAAACCAAAAGGCATTACCTTATAGCAGTATATACCTTTAGGGGTTTGAAAGGCGGTAAGTTCTTCATCCTTTTTTGCCATGCAAATTTGATTATATCCAGATGAACCATCCATGAAAGACATCGCTTCATATACAGTCGTGGCATCAATCATGAGATACGAGATAGGAAGATGAAATTCATCCTTAGGACAAGCGTTGTTTAGGTCCCTAAAGTCAACACAAACTCGGATTTGGCCATTCTTATTTCTTAATGATGCGTGAAATCCATGTAGGATATTTAACTTTACGAACAAAATCAGCCTCAATAAGCTTGTTAACTTTGGTTTCAATCAAGGGAACCACTTCAGGTCTAAAGCGACGCTGTGCTTGCTTTACGGGATGAGCACCTCTCTTGACAGCAAGATGATGAACAACCACCTTGGGGTCTAAACCTGGCATTTCTTTGTAACTCCAAGAAAATACGTCTTTGAACTCCTTAAGTAGCTCAATATATTTTCTCTTTTCATCACCAGTTAGAGAGGCACTTACATATATGGGCTTAGGATCTTCAACAATTTCGATATTGACTTCTTTTAATGCATCAACCGTTGTCTTCACCCCTTCTTCAAGCTCAAGTGGTGCATCTTTAGCTTCTTCATACTCTTAAGGATCACCGTCATTGAAAGGTATGTGATGACATACATAAATGTCAAGGCACGTTTCCTCGACTTCTGTGTAAGATGAAATATTTTGTTCGTCTTGAATGGTGATATGATATGATGACCCCACACTTTATTCATCTTCCTCTTGTTCTTTAGTGTGGACTATAGTATGATCCTTTACTTTGAGGACCTCTCCGCATGAAACTACAAGTTTTGTCTCTTGTTTCATTTTAGAAGGAATCAGACTTGGACAATCTATGGTAAAAATCTCATTTTTAGCAAAGATAGGTGCTCCAATCATTCTATTACTTCTATGATGCTTATTTTCCTTCTTCAGTGGTCCCAACCTATTAAAGACTGAGGTCCTTGGTTTAGTAAGTCCATCAAACACAGAAGGCTTCTCCTTGAGTGTCGTAGACACTTATTTAAAAGTAATGTAGTTACAACTTTACCTTTTAATGGAGATACGGATTGGCGGGGGTTGTTTGTAACCCAAATTTTCACGTGATTTATTCAGTGGGTACCCTTTCTCCATCATCATATTTTGAGTAGGGTTTGAAGATTCAGGTGGGAGCTTTCCCAACTTGGATGGTTCATTGGTATCATATCAAGCTTTTGCTAACAACTTGTAGGCATTTTGGGTCAAATCCCTCATCTCTGCGCTTTGCAGAAAGTGCTAGATTTAGAAGCGAATTATGGTTTGATGATTTGACAAACCCTTTAAGCAACTTTGTAGATGATATAATTGCATCAATTCCCTTGATAGGAAGGGTCAAGTCTCCTAACACATTGGAATTTTTCTTCAAAAACCTCCATTTTCCTCAACTCAAAACACAATTTAAATGATAAAAATGAAGATAAAATCATGGAATATATTAAATTCTAAGTAAAGAACAATTACGCAAACGTTTTGCTTGAAAACCCCACAAGAAAGCTCCCAAAACCAAAGTCTAAAACTCAAAATATGAAGAAAATGGCCAAACCCTCGACTTAAATGATTCTGTCAGGATTTCCGCATTTGCAGACAAGGAGGCGCACCTGCACACACGCATTTGCGAGAAAGAGTCTGCATCTGTGAACACAGCTAACCAGGACTGGAACCGCATCTGCTGACTTACAGCCGCACCAGCGGCACCGCAGAAGCGCAACGGGGAAATGCAGAAGCGAGCTTCTTCGCAGGTGTGACCGCTGGACCGCAAAAGCAGCCTTCGAACCTACGTGCCGGCCTCCGCAGAAGCGAGCGAGCCTCCAGGCCACCATGACCATAGAAGTGACCAGGCTCACGTAGAAGCGGAGCTTCACCTGCACTCCAAAGCGCCGCAGCAGCGAAACCACGAGAACCAGACCTGTTCAAAAGCATGAAAAATATCCGAAACTCGTTTGAAACACACCCGGGCCCCCCTGGGACCCTATCCAAGCATACCAACAAGTTCCATACCCTAATTTGTACTCGCTCGAGGTCTCAAATCACATCAAACAACGTCAAAACTACGAATCACCTACCAATCCAAACTTAATGAACTTGAAACTTCCAATTTCTACAACCGATGCCAAAACCTATCAAACCACGTCCGATTGACCCCAAATTTTGCACACAAGTCATATTCAACATTACAGACCTACTCTAACTTCCAGAATCGGATTCTGACATCGATATCAAAAAGTCCACTACCGGTCAAAATCTCCAAATATTCGACTTTCGCCATTTCAAGCCTAAATGGGTTACAGACCTCCAAAACACAATTCGGACACGCCCCTAAGTCCAAAATCAGCCAACAGAGCTAACGGAACTGATGAAACTCCATTCCAGGGTCGTCTTAACACAGTTCCAACTACGGTCAAAATCCTAAGGCTTAAGCTTCCGTTTTAGAGACTAAGTGTCACAAATCACTCTGAATCATCTGGTAATTGAATTCAACTACGTACGCAAGTCAATACACATAATACGAAGCTGCTCAGGGCCTTATGCCGCCGAACGAGACTTAAATTCTCAAAATGACCAGCTGGGTTGTTACACAATAAAATAAACTTCCTTTAGTTCCTTTTGGATATCCAATAAAAATGCAAACTTCTATTCTCGATTCCAATTTATCCTCTATCCCTTTCAACACATGTGTTAGACAACCCCAAACCCGAATGTGCCGTAAACTTGGCTTGCGCCCAGTCCACGATTCAGCTGGGGTTGAAGGCACTGACTTAGAAGGAACCAAATTTAGAATGTAATTTGTTGTTTCTAAGGCATATCCCCAGAAGGAAAAAGTCGAATAATGTAACATTGATCTAACCATTTCCAAAAGGGTTCTGTTTCTTCTTTCTGCCATACCATTTTATTGTGGTGTTCCTGGGACAGATGAATTTCGCAGAAAGGTACTCACCACCACGATCAGTTCACAATGTTTTGATATATTTATCATGTTGTTTCTCTGTTTCCGTCTTAAATTCTTTGAATTTCTCAAAGCATTCAGACTTATGGCGCAACAGATAAATGTATCCATATTTTGAGTAATCATCTGTGAAAGTCACAAAATACTCAAAATCATCTCTTGCTTCTATATTCATAGGGTCACACAAATCATAGTGAATTAATTCTAACTTATCGCTGGCTCTATTTTCTTTTGAGGGAAAATGTCTCTTGGTCATTTTACCTTCTAATTAGGATTCACATGTTAGCAGTGCCTCCACTTTCAATGATCTCAAAGATCCATCAGATACCAATCTCGAAATCATATTTAAATTTATATGACCTAGACGTAAGTGACACAAATAAGTTTGGCTCAATTCAAAAATACGTTTTGATTTATGTGGCAGATTAATGTTATTTAATTCTTTTGGTTGTAGCACATGAGGAGATATATCAAGAATGAAAAGGTCATGTTCTCTAGAAGCAGTGTAGATAAAACGTTTATTAAACTTAATAACAACAGAGTTATTAGAAAAATAAATATTATAACCAACATCCATTATTTTCAAAACCGAAATCAAATTCCTTCTAATAGAAGGTACATAGTGTCACGACCCAAAACCTAACCCGTCGTGATAGCGCCTATCGTAGTACTAGGCAAGCCGACCTTTCCAAACACTTTTAAAATTTAACAAAAATAAATTAAGACATTTAAAATAACCGGAGTTTTTCTTAAAATAGAGTAAAACCCAATTAAAACATAAGTGTGGAAAAATAGCCCGACATCGGGGTGTCACTAAGTCACGAGCATCTAACAACTAATCTAGAAATAGAGTCTACTACAGTTGGTGCCAAATGCCAATACAAGAGATAAAAGATAATAAGAAAGGAGAAACTAGGACTGTGAACGCCGGCAGCTACCTCGTAAGTCTCCGATAATCAGCCCGCGCACGAACTCAGCGACCGACAGAACCGTACACACCTAGATCTGCACATGAAGTGCAGGGTTAGCATGAGTACAACTAACTCAGCAAGTAATAAAATTAAATAAGGAACTGAGAAGCAGGAACGAGCTATAAAAGAAATACAATTCATTTCAAAAGTTTTCAGTAGAGAGTGAACATGCTTTCAATTCCGGTGGTGTAAATCAAATCAGTTCGGGCTCAAGTAAAACAGATATGAATCTTCCAGAAATTTTACCACAACAATAGAAAACAACTAAGTGCAACAATAAATAAAATCAAGTATAGCCTCTCAAGGCAGCAGCCACTCAACTCATCTCAACAGCTCATATTCTCGGCTCTCAGCCCTCAATACACACTCTCAATAGGTACCTGCGCTCACTGGGGGTGTGCAGACTCCGGAGGGGCTCCTTCAGCCCAAGCACTATATTGCTGCGGCGCGCAGTCCGATCTAATATTGTTACGGTGTGCAACCTGATCCAATATTGTTGCGGCGTGTAACCCGATCCAATATTGTTACAGTGTGCAACTCTATCCAATATTGTTGCAGCGTGCAACCTGATCCAAATATTGTTGCGGTGTGCAATACGATCCAATAAATATATATATATATATATATATATATATATGTATAGAGCCCGAAAGCTTGTTTTGGCATGCAACCCGATCCATATACCTCGCAGCTCGGCACTCAGGCCCTATCTCAGTCACTAACCTCTCTAGCCCATCGGGCTCACAAAATATCATAATAACCAGCCCAAACAGAGAATGCAACAAGTATCAAAAATAAATGAGAGGAAACAGAGATATAACACACAATAAGACTGACTGAGTACAAGACAACAATTAGTAGTCAATTCAACAAGTATATGATCGCTGCAGGTCCCAATAGTGATATCATATGGCCTGAGCATAGTTTTTAACATGAAAGGCAGTCAATTGCTCAAAGACAAGGAAAAACAAGTAATAACAATGGCTATTCGACTTTACAGTCTCACGGGATAGACCAAGTCACAATCCCTTACGGTGCATGCTCGCACGCCCGTCACCTAGCATGTGCGTCACCTCCAAATATCACATTATACCAGATTTAAGACTGTTACTTACCCCAAACAGAGCAAATCTCTACTCCAAAATTCCTTTGCCTCTCAAATCGGTCTCCAAACGTCCCGAATCTAGCCACAAGTAGAACAATACAATCAATATAGGCTAAAGGGATCAATTCCACAAGAAAAGTACTAAATTATAACCAAGAATCCGAAATTGGCCGTAACCCGGCTCCCTGGCCCACGTCTCGCAATCCGACAAAAGTCACAAAACCCGAAAGCCCATTCACCCACGAGTCTAACCATACCAAATTTACTCAAATCCGATAACAAAATGTCATTCAAAACCTCAAAATCTCAACTCAAGAGTTCTTCCTCTTTTTCCCCAATTTCTCACCCCCAAATCACAAATTAGATGATAAAATTAAAGATGAAATCATGGGATTTAACCAAAACCAAGTAAGAATCACTTACCCCAATCAACTCCACGAAAATCCCTTCACGAATCGCCCAATTTCGTGCTCCCAACTCAAGTTTTTGATAAAATGGTAAAACCCCCGTTTTTGGAAATTTTAACACTGCCCAGACATTTCTTTAATCGCGATTGCGGAAATAGCCTCGCCATCGCGAAGAACAACTTCGCTGCCCCAAGACTTTTACCCTATGCGCTCGTGGAATCACCCACGCGATCACGGATCACTGCCTCTCATACCTACGCGATCGCATCCTGCCTCACGCGATCGCGTAGAGCATTGGCCACACCTCTACTCCTGCTCAAATCCTTCTACGCGAATACGACCTTAGCCATGCGTTCGCGAAGCACAACTTCGCACTAAACGATCACGTTCCTAACTCTGTGATCGCGTAGAACAAACTTACATGCGATCGCATAGAGCATTGGCCACACCTCCACTCCTGCTCAAATCCTTCTACGCGAATGCGACCTTAGCCACGCGTTCGCGAAGCACAACTTCGCACACATACGCGATCACGTTCCTAACTCTGCGATCGCGTAGAAAAAACTCACCATTGCCCTAAATAAGCTTATTCGATCGCGAATGAATCCCTGCGATCACGTACAAGGAAACCAGAACTTGCTGCAACCAGACTTCAACTATCAAGCAAAGTCCAAAAATGATCCGTTAACCACCCAAAACTCACCCGAGGCCCCCGGGACCTCAACCAAACATACCAACACATCCCATAACATCATACAAACTTAGTCGAGCTTTCGAATCACTCAAAACAATATCAAAACACCAATTACACTGAGATTCAAGCCTAAAGAACTTCTAAACTTTCAAATTCCACAAACGACGTCGAAACCTACCAAACCACGTCCGATTGACCTCACAATTTGCACACAAGTCATATTCAATATTACGGACCTACTCCAATTTCCGGAATCAGAATCCGACGCCAATATCAAAAAGTTAATCCCCCGGTCAAACTTCCCAAAAATTCGACTTTTGCCATTTCAAGCCTAAATTAGCTATAGAGCTCAAATTCACAGTCCGAACAGGCTCCTAAGTCCAAAATCACCCAACGGAGCTAACGGAACTGACGAAACTTCATTCCATAGTCGTCTTCATACACTTCCGACTACGGTCAAAATCCTGAGACTTAAACCTCCATTTTGGGGACTAAGTGTCCCAAAATACTCCAAAAACCAAAACGAAACCTCCCGGCAAGTCACAATAGCAGAAATAGATATGGGAGAAGCAGTAAATAGGGGATCAGGGCTAATACACTCAAAACAACCGGCCGAGTCGTTATACATAGAGAACATCTTTCAAAACTAAAACTCTATCACTAGTAAATGAAACTCTAATATCTCGTAATGCTAAAGTTGGTGCTGGCTCGCCATTGTCTTGCAAAAAAGCAAACTTCATTCTCAGTTAGCCACCGTATTTTCTGAAACCCCTACAAAGTAGTGCAATATGATTAGTGGCTCCTGAATCTACACACCAAAATATGGTAGAGACAGCCGCTAAACAAGTTTCAATGACATTTAAGATTGAATTACCTTGCTTATTCATCTTTGCTAGATAGGGAGGTCATTGCTTTTTGTGATACCCAGGTAGCTTGCAATGATAGCACTTTTCTTTGGGCTTTTTCACACCAGTTGCACCTCCAGGTACCAAAACCTTTTGAGCCTTCTTCTTTTTCTTACCGCCTTTCGACTTAGAAATTGAAGCTTTCTCAACATTCAGTGCCACAACTGGAGCTTGTTGTTTGATAATAGATTTTGTCACTTGCAGCTCATTCGACAATTTCGGCAGTAACAAATCCATTATGTTCATATTATAGTTCAAGTAAAATTGTTGAAAACTGTCAGGCAGAGTCTACAGGACCATCTCAACTTGAGATTCCTTATCAATCACAGCTCCAAGGACCTCCAGTTCATTCAGAAGACCCATCATATTCAGTACATAGTCCCTGACCGATGATTCTTCAGCCATCTTGGTGTTCAAAAGGGCTTTCATGGTTGTCTTCTTAGCCGCACGATTTTGCTTACCGAACATCTTTTTGAGACTTTCGAGCATGTCATAAGCAGACCCCATAGACTGATGCTGATATTGCAAAACATTCACCATAGAGACAAGAATGTAACATCGCGCCATCTCATCAGCCTTGACCCATTTGTCATAGGCCTTAACCTGATCATCAGTAGAATCTTCATCAGGTTTTTCTAGGCACTCCTCAGTGATTACAAGTTTGTAACCTTCAACAGTTAGGACAATATTAAGGTTCCTTTTCCAGTCAACATAATTCGGTCCTTCTAACTTATTTTGGTTCAAGATTGGGGTAAGTGGGTTGAATAAAGACATGGTTAATCTGAGAGATATTCACATTAAATAGATCATTAGTTATGTAATTAGAATAATTAAATTCAAAACAGCACATTACACATATAACCATGCTCATTGAACAGTTAGATTCGTTGGGGAAACTTAACTATTCATGCAAAATATATGAGTTATGTAAAATATTTACCCCATAAATTAAAACAAGACCAACTAATATGGAGAGTAAATTGTTAACTTAAGATAGGTAAATATCGCTTTTATAAACTCTAGTTTCATTGAATCAATATGTAACTCACTTGGAGAGTTAATACAAGTAATCAAATAACTAGAGGCAACACTACAGTAGTGATCTATAATGAACTTATCCGATGTGGAAGAAGACCTATGTCAACATATAAATTTATTATATTAATGTAAAACATGATTGGAAACAATGGGAATTGAACCCTACCATCACCAAATTTAAATTTTTTTCTTTTTTTATTAAAATATTTTCCAGAAAATAGAAAAATGGCCAAAAACCCATCTAGGTTCTTGAGGTCAATCGAAGTTTGACAGAATTCCAAATTCATGACCTATTTGCAAATTCTATTTTTTAGGCGTTTTTAGGTTTTTGATTATTTTGACGTGTTCATATCACATAATATACTTATGTATGTTAATCCATTATTTCAGAACTCAAAATAATAATCAAAACAGTCACGTTTTTATTAAAACAACACTGTTATTATGGACAAAAACACAACAAAAATAGATTGTCATGAAATATAACACCACTATTTATGCATATGTATATTAATCCATAATGTCAGAATTAAAATACTAATTAAAATATAACACCATACAAAACAGCATTGTATTATGTATGTTAATCAACTATTTTCATAGAATAATCATACCAAACATGTATCATTTAACCACACGTTTTAATATTACTCTATTCATGTTGCATTACATTATCTAATTAGATGTAAGACGACGTCTAATACTAATCATTAGAGCATGCGCAAAGGAACCAAGCATACAATTCAGGCGTCGCAAATATGTAAACTAGACAATGATACAATTACGAGATTAGAACCACTAACCTCTTGAAAATGATGCACGAGTCCTCCTCAGAGCAAGAATACAGGGCTGCAGTCTTCTACTATGGTCCTAGTAAGACCTTTGATGAAATTGCTTTGAGTGGGCAAGAACAATACAACTCTAAAAGTGAGTTATTGGGTGAAAAATGTCTTTCTTATGTAGACTCGTTTTTCAGCCAAAAGAGGGCTCCAAAAACGTGTAGGATTCTGCTTGTGCAAGTAGAATCCTACTCTAACTCTCAAGGATGATTTTTCTCCCAAGTCGCTTTTTACCCAAGTCAGTCCAGGTTTTTACTAGGTATAGCAGGGACCACAAAAAAAATAAGAGGCTACTAATTATAACATCAATTCAAAAATTTACATGAATTAATTCTTACTATAATTAATTGCAGTTTATTCCACTAAAAACTGCAATTGAACTTCTCAATATGAATTTTAAAAATTCACTAACACTTATTTTAACTCCCCATGTTAAGATTAAAAATACAAGTTAATTAAATTAAATCACTGACAATTTAATTTAATCAACTAATTAAATCCTTTATAATTCCGCTTAAACTATTTCATATGACGGATACAAAATCCACCGACCGGATTTTCACATAAAAACTTATAAGCTTACATAAAGGGGTATCATCAAACTCAAAACCGAGTCATGAATTCTATCAACTAATTATTATTTCACAAATGCTAATCGTTATTGTCCAATCTATTAGGCATACACTAATTGTGAATAGAGTTGTACCTTTTGATAAATCAAAATAATAAACAAATCATATTGATCATAATAATTAAATCAAGATTAGGAGTATAAGATCATTTAATGAATTAGAAAAAATATTTTATATATATTCAGTACAAAAATATTTTTCCATACTTGGTCCGTTCGATATACACTAAGTATACTAGTACAAGAAGTCGGAGTAAAATCACTCTCATAATCAAGATAAATTATACTTTAATCTTGCTCTATAATCATCAAGATATTTTGCCCAATAATATCTTCGATTGTGAACATAGTTTATTAATTATGAGAACCGACAATTTAATCTTCTGTGCATGAGCTAAGACTCCATACACTAAATTATCTACTACATAACTAAAGGACAAACATGTAACAAATGATCTATTTAAAATAGTACTTTATTGAATTGAATAAGACAAATAAATAATTATTCCATAAAAAATAAAACAAAATACTAAGTCAAAACCGCATGGTTAATAGGTATCCTAACAATTGTTGAGTCCCACATTGGTTGGATGTGGATTTTCTGGTCCCAACCTCGTGAGCCAGCGTTCAGAGTTGAGTTAGACCCAATATTTATTTATCATGATATCAGAACTAGGCTCATCCCAACTTATTGTTACGAATTATGTTGTGCCCTCATTATGTTGTCCACGCTCCAGTTTGCAAGCATGGGCGTGATGGGGGAGGGAGGGTTGAGTCCCACATCCAAGGGTTTTCTAGGCTCCTTATATGACCTTAGTCAATCCTTTTTTATGAGCTATCTTTTAAGGTTATGTTAGGTCCAATGTCCATATATCAGCCTATGATAGCTAGCTAATTAAGAAGAATGAAACGAAGAAAAGGAAAAAGGTGTTAATTGGCAAGGCAATCAAGGGAGGAGAACATATGTACGCTTAGTTAGTATCGAATCTATTGCATTAATATATTACTAGCTCAAGTCGATCTAGACTTATCCTTAGCTTGGTGGTGTGTCATTTTCGTTCTTTCGGCATATTCTAGTCTTGATTATCAGTATATGACGTTAGCTTTTGGCGGTTGTCAATTTCTCCCCTTCTACGACCGGGTATATATAGTATGTAGAAGCTACATATCGCTTCCATTAGCATGTAGTCTTCAATTAACATACATCGGATATATATATATATATATATATGAAAGTTAAAAGTTCCAAGTTATGTACCTTATTTTCTACCACCTCTCTTCTCCAACTGCGAATTAATGCGTAAACCTCTATTTTGTTACGATCCCAAATTCCCTCCGTAGAATGCCGTGATGACACCTAGTCTCCAAGACCAGGTAAACCTATCAATGCGGAATATAACTGAATATAAAACTGAAATTTAATCCTTAACAGTCGGATAAATAAAAACTGCAATTTAATAATTTCAACTCCCAAAACCCGATAAGAACAAGTCACAAGCTTCTAAAACTTTATTTTCTTATGTCTCTATACATTAGAGTCTAAAGCAAATAAGGAAGATAACATAATAAGATAGAAAGGGACTCCGGAGTCTGCGGACGCTGGCAGATATACCTCGAAGTCTCTGTACACCGGTGGCTCACTGATATCTGGGCTGGTAAGAAGAACCTGGATCTGCATAAGAAGATGTGCAGGAGCATAGTATGAGTACACCACAGCGGTACCTAGTAAGTGCTAGGCCTAACCTCAGTAGAGTAGTGACGAGGTCAAGTCAGGCCTTACTGAAATAATAAAAGATATTGTGACATGTTTAACAATATAATAACAATAAATGACAATGAAAATGAATCAAGTAAGTAGTATGTCACCATCAAATTTCACAGAATAAGGGCAAGTAATACCTTGCGGCAGGAAAAAGAGAAATTTACAACTTTAAAAAAACCACGACATTTAATCAAAGGCAAATGCAGTCATAAAGAAATATCAACAAGGGCACTTCCGATGTACCACCTCGTAGTCCTAAATCATAAATAAATTCACAATATCTCATTTTCTTACATCACCGCGGGAGCCTTCACATTTAATTTTAAAGAAAAATATTTTTTCCGAAATAACATTCTGCGTTTTAGTCATCCTTATCACACTGCATGACTTCTACTAGTTCCCCTACTGGCCACGCGTATCAAGCCACCCTTATCTCACCGCATGCGTTTCAACACCCAGACCTTATACCACCGCATGCGTATCAATATCACAATCTCCACCTCAAGTGCTCAAATATTTTAATTTGCCAAAATAAACAATATCAAATATATTTTCCACAACAGGGAGCTCACGGTTCAATCACAATGAGTACAGAAATCTCACAAAAATATTCGAGAATAAATAACTCAACAAAAATAATATTTCAAAATTCTAATACGTTGCTTCAATACCGGATTTAAAATGGCAAATACTTCATATTAATAATATTTAAATTAAAGAAAATCAACCTTCAAATAATGCACAGAATAAAAGAAATCAAGTTTCAACTAAACAGGTAAAACAATTAGCAGGAAAAGGTCAAGAAAATATAAAATATAAAAATTTAATCAATGATGAAGAATATAACAAGGTAAAATTATTTAATTAATATGCAACAGTGATCTACACAATTTAAAGATATAATCTTCCACATTTAGCTCGTGTACACATTCGTCACCTCGTGTACAAGACTTTCAACACATTATAATTTATCACGTCAATACCAATCCTAGGGGAAATTCCCCCCACACAAGGTTAAACAAGTCACTTACCTCGACTTGCTCCAATTTAATCCACTAGTAGACCTTTTCCTCGATTATCCAACTCTGAATGGCTCGAATCTAGCCAAAATAATTCGATAGAGTCAACAAAAATTATGGGAATCAATTTCATAGAAAATACTACATTTTTCAATAAAAATCCGAAATTAACTCACAAATCGCCCTTGGGGCCCACGTATCTGACTCTGACGAAACTCATAAAATCCGATAAACCCATTCAATTATGAGTCCAACCATACCAGTTTCACTCAAATCCGACTCTGAATTGACACCAAAATCTCAAAAATTCGTTTCGATGAGATTTCTAAATGTTTCCCAAATCTCAATCTCAAAACACTAATTAAATGGTAAAATCAATGATATATTCGTGTATATTGACCAAATTCGAGTTAAAATCACTTACCCCAATATTTTTCCTTGAAAATCTATTAAAAATCGTCTCTCCTCAAGCTCCAATTTGTCAAAAATGGCAAATAGGACGAAGTCCCTGCTTTATAATTTACAGATCTGTCTAGGCTACCTTCGATCCTGGGCCTCGATCTTGAGCCTCGATCCTGGGCCTCGATCCTGGCTTCGATCATGGCCTCGACCCTGACCTCGATCCTGGCCCTCGACCGTGATCTTCGATCCTGGGCTCAATTTCTGGGTTTCGATCCTGAGCTCAATTTCTGTCCCCCCCCTCCCCC
>AWOL01S0136661.1:4841-15751 GCA_000715115.1 Nicotiana otophora
AATCAAATAATATACAAACTAATCAATATGTGCTCAAGAGTTTGTATTCCAACTATTAAAGAGGTTACCGAACCTTAAAAACAAGATTCTAAGAATTCACCCCCCGGGCCCACATGCTCGGATTCCTGCAATTTTCAAAGAAATTTGTTACCCATAACCTTAGGAACATAAATATATGATTTTCACTAAGTTCCATAACTTTGATAAGAGAGGGATGCTCTAGTGGTGAGCACCCTCCACTTCCAACCAAGAGGTTGTGAGTTCGAGTCACCCCAAGAGCAAGGTGGGATGTTCTTGGAGGGATGGAGTCGAGGGTTTATCGGAAACAACCTCTCTACCCCAGGGTAGGGGTAAGGTCTGCGTACACACTACCCTCCCCAGATCCCACTAGTGGGATTATACTGGGTTGTTGTTGTTGTTGTTCTATGTTCCATAACAATTTTCGTGGTAAAATCCCATTTTTATTAGACCCTAGGTTTTTCATCTAAACCCATGATTTCTACTAATTTTCATGTCACAATATACCTATAATTTACGTATTAAAATCACATTAAGTAGAAATTGCTTAGCTCACAAAGCTAGGTCGAAATCCCCTCCTTAAAAGCTCTCCAATTGCCCAAGAGTGGAAGAAAATGTGATAAAAATGGCCTAAGTCCCGTATTAAATGAAGCCTAACTGCCCAATGACTTTTGCACCTGCGGTGCTTTGGGCCGCATCTGTTCACGCACCTGCGGCAATTTCCACGTAGGTGCGCCTTTCCCTCACCTGGCCACATTCTGCATCTGCGGACAAGGAGGGCTGCTTCTGCAAGCCTAGCCACACCTGCGACCATGGCTCTCTCACCTGCGATCACACAGGTGCGCCCAATCTTTCACATCTGCGGATTATGGGCTGCCCTCCATTTCTCACTTTTCCGGCTCGTGGCTCGCACCTGTGAGCCCGTACCTGCGGCTGGCCAAGCGCAGGTGCGATTATGACAGAACTAGGAGCTTCGGTTGTTGCTCCAAGCTCCCAACATGGTATGAGCCTCATCTAATTGACTCGCGGGACCCCCGGGGCCTCGCCCGAACATTCCAACAAGTTTAGAATCATAAAATGGACTCGCTCAAACTCTCAAAACGCTCGAAAAACATTAAAACTATGAATCACACCCCAAAACCAATTGAATCAAACTTATGAACTTCAAGTTCTACTATTCACTCAAAATGTGTAAAAATGTACTTAGACTACTCGGATTGACACCAAATTTTGCGTGCAAGTATTAAATGACATTACGAAACTATTTCCAGTCTCATAATTCCATTTGGACCTTGATAACACCAAAACCCGCTCCAAACCAAATTTAAATAACTTCTAAAACCTTTCATTATTAGGCACCGAAACACTCCCGGGTCATCCATAACCTGTTTGGAGGATACGCACGAGTCCGAAATCATCATACGAACTTATTGGAACCGTCAAATTCCGATTCCAAGGTTGTTTACTCAAAAGGTTGACCGAAGTCAAACTTAGCCTTTTAAGACCAACTTAAGGAAACAAATGTTCCGATTTCCACCCGAACATTTCCAAATTCTCGAACTCACCATCCCTGCAAGTCATAAAACAATAAAAGTACATACGGGGAGTCTTATTTAGGGGAACGGGATTCTAGAAATTAAAACAACCGGTCGGGTCGCTACAGATCTCGCCTCCTTTATTAGGCCACATAAGGAGCCATCTAGATACTCGACTGATAGTTGTTGTGGTAGGTGAACTCTATTAACGGAATAAATAGATCCCATGAACCTCCAAAGTTAATGACACAGGCACGTAACATGTCCTCCAAAATCTGAATAGTGTGCTCAGACTACCCGTCTGTCTAGGGATGAAATGATATGCTCAACTCTACCTATGTGCCCAACTCTTGCTGCTCTTCTCTACAACATTACGATGTGAACTGAGTGCCTCAATAAGAGAAAATAGATATGGACACACCATGAAGGAGAACAATCTCACGAATATAAATCTGAGCCAAATGCTCTGAAGAGTATATATCACTACTGGAATGATATGTAATGTATTGGTCAGTTTGTCCAGAATGACCCGTACTACATCAAATTTCCTCAAGGTCCGTGGAGTATAAGTACAAAATCCATGGTGATACGCTTCCACTTCCACTCTAGAATGTCAAGCAGCAAACCACCCGGTTTTTGATACTCGTACTTCACCTGCTGACTGTTCAACATCATGCAACATAATCAACAATATCATTCTCCATCCTCCTCCACCAATAGTGCTGTCTCAAATCTGGTATCCCATCCACATTCGGCATACAGAACTGACCTTGTATCATCTCCAATAGTAAATTCCTTGGCATCACCGTGTTGAACCATGTCCTTTAGGACAAGCAAGTAGGGATCATCATACTGACACACTCAAACAAGAAAGACAGTGAAACCATGCAAGCAAGAACCTGGATGGGCTCCAAAATATCCAACCAATTGGCCAAAGCCTGAACATGCAATGCTAATGTTCTCTTCCCTACTGGAATAAGCAAGATTCCCCATGCTCTCAACCTTCAAACTCCAAGTATCGGCCCCCACATTGGCCTTTTGCGGATGTTAAAGAATTGGTGGTATCACAGGCCTTTAATAGTTCTAACTCCATTGACTTAAGTTCGGATCCTTTTACTTAAACAAGCGATGTAGACTCCTGTGATATGTGAAAACCTTATAAGACATGACATAGAGATAGTGCCTCAAAATCTTCAATGCGTGAACAATGGATGCATATCCAAATCATGTATAGGGTAGTTCTTCTCATGGGGCTTCAACTAACGTAAAGCATATGAAATAACACTACCATCCTACATCAATGCACATACAATGCAAATCCACAAAGCATCACAATAAACTATATAAGAACCCGACATTGAAGGCAAAACTAGAACTGGAGCTATGGCAAAGACAGTCTTGAGCTTCTTATCTCTTCTCACACTCATTGGGCCACCTGAATTGCGCACCCTTCTGGGTCAATCTAGTCAAAGGCGCAGCAATGGATGAGTAACCCTCCACAAAACGATGACAATATCCGACGATACTAAGGAAACTCCCGATCTCAATAGCAGAAGACGGTCTGAGAAAACTCTGAAGTGCCTCCACCTTCTTCGGATGCACCTTAATCCCCTCACTAAACAACCCATGGCCTAAATATTCCACTGAATCAAGCCAATAATAGCACTTGGAGAATTAAGTCTAGAGCACGATCCTTAGGTGCTGCTCGTGATCCTCTTGGCTACGTGAATACACCAATATGTCATTAATGAGAACTATGATAAAGGAATCAATATAGGGTTGAAATACACTATTCATCAAGTGCATAGAGGTTGTTGAGACATTGGTCAGCCCAAAAGACATTACGAGAAAGTCATAGTGACTATAGCAGGTCCTGAAAGCTGTCTTAAAAATCTCCGAAGGCCGAATCATCAACCGATGATACCCCAATCTCAAATCAATCTTCGAGAACACCCTAGAACCTCAAGGTGATCAAACAAATCATCGATATGCGGTAGTTAGTACTTGTTCTTGACAATAACTTTGTTCAGCTGCCTATAATTAATATACATCATTATAGAGATATCCTTCTTCTACATAAATAGAATCGGTGAACCCCAAGGAGACACATTGGGCTTGATGAAACCCTTAGCAATAAACTCCCAAAGCTGTCCCTTTAACTCCTTAAACTCAATAGGTGCCATGCGGTATAGTGAAATAGACATCACTCTTTGCTAGCAATTATCTCATCTTAAATAAAGGGAATAATCTCATCCCAATTAAGGAAAATAATTTCATCATATCAATATGGGGATTTACCCCTCAATAACTCCTACAATGGCACGTGTAATTTTAGGGTTAGGATATTTCAACCTACCCTTCCTCGGTGACTAACGATACTCCTAAAAATATTTTTGTTTCGCATACAAAGAAAATAGAAATACAAATACATTCACCTCGTAACCTTTCACACCATATATAGCTTTATTAGTACTTTCAACCATTCATAACATCATTATTTCATTGGCTCTCTTAGCCACACATATGATTCTGCATTCATGGCATGGTGGTCGTATCTCATATTCCACATTTTGCTTCAAAATGAGCCACAAAGGCTACTAATCAAAATGGAGTCGGGTAAGAAAGTTTTCAATAATAACCCCCGATGTACATTATGTGCTGCAATTCCGTGGTATTAGAACAGATACGTGGCCAGCAGAATGGCCACAAAATGGTATGTCAATTCCGCGATGCCATTTTGGGGTAGCAGAATGGTTATGCAGCCAGTAGAATGGTTATGTAGCAAGCAGAATGGCCACAAAAGGGTTTTCAAATTCTTGGCTGGGTCTGGTCAATTCTGCCATGCAATTTCAAGACAGCATAATATTTATGTGGCCAGCAGAATGACCACAAAATAGTTTTCAAATTTTAATAGCTTATGATTCATTTTGTGGTGATTATGTGGTCAGCGAAACAGATCCGCTATAGAATAATGGACCATATTATTGTCGTTTTTAAAAATTCTTCTACCAACTCGGGTTGATCCCGTTTACACCAGCTACTTCTCATGATAGGTGAGGAGCTCAAATTCCCGCCCTCACACTACAAAATAGCGGGCTCACATTGATCTGGCTCTGAGTGTTATAACGATTAGCCCGTGGTTACAGTTCAGCCCAAGGTTAGGCTAGTTTCGTCAGAAGAGGAGAAGAAGATGTTAGAGATGCTCTAGAAGTATCATCCTCCTCATTGCAGCAAGGAGCCTTTTGAGGATGCATAGGCTTTCTTAGACTAGTGTCATTGTATTCTATACACTATGGCATAGTGGAGTTGATCGGGGTCGACCTTACTACTTTCCAGCTGACGGGTCTGTCATATTGATAGTGGCAAACATATGAGGAGAGTAGGTCGTTTGTTTCCACACCACTTACTTGGGCTCAGTTCATTTATCTTATTTTGAGGTACTTCATTCTACAAAACCTCAGGTATGCGTTGCGCACTAAGTTGTAGTTGTTTCACCAGGGGACTATGACATTGACCGAGTATGCTGTGAGGTTTACTGAGTTATCTCGGCGTGCACATGCTTTGATTTGCACTGTTAGAGAGAGAGTCTACAGATATATTGAGGGACTCGGTTATAGCCTCAAAGTTTTGATGGAACGGGAGCTAGCGACTAAGACTCTATTCAACCAGGTTCTGGATATTGGTAGGAGGTTGAAGCGTATCAATGGGTAAAAGAGCGGAGATAGAGAGTCCAAGAGGCCTCGGGGTTTTGGAGGATTTACCGGTTCCCATTGTTAAGCTACAAATTCTCATTGAACATGCTTTATCAATCGACTAGTTCAGTCTGCACTTCAGGTTACATGTAGTGTTCTATCTAATAACGGACCTCTAGGTACTTATTTTGGATAGCCATCCTCTAGTGCACCTTTTGCACTGGGTTCCTACAGCGGTTATTTTGTTTGTCTGAGGCAAACTCAATACCTACATCCACGCCCGCAAAGGATTTGTTTTGAATATTGTTATGCAAGGCATATGGTGAGGGATTGTCTTAGACATCGAAGGGGCGGACCTCGCTAGGAATTCAGGCTATGGCTACTGCTCTAGTTGCTACTTCACTTGCACAACCGGGTAGAGGTAGAGAACATGCGGGTAAAGGACATCCTAGAGGGGGAGGTCAGGTCCATTGTTATGCTTTCCCTGATATGACTGCATTAGATGCTGTCAACCATCAGTTTTATTTGATACGAGTTCCATTTATTTGTATGTGTCATCCTATTTTGCTTCATATTTTGAGTGTCTCATGATTCTCTGAGTACCCTTATTTATGTGTCTATGCCTGTTGGGTTTTCTATTGTGGTAGACCGTACATATCACTCTTGTCTGGTCACTATCGGGCTATAAGAATAGGGTTCACCTTCTGTTACTCAATATGGTAGATCTTGATGTGATTTTGGGTATAGATTGATTGTCACCAAATCACACTATTTGTTATTGTCATGCTACTACCATGACGTTAGCTATGCTGGGGTTGCCGAGGATGGAGTGGAGAAGTGCATTAGGTTATGTACCTAGTAGTGTAGTAGCTTTTTCTAAAGGCACAGCGGATTATTGAAAAGGGATGCTTGGACTACTTAGCCTTTGTGAGGGATGTTAGTGTTGATACTCCTACCGTTGAGTTAGTTCTTGTAGTGAGCGATTTTCCAGNGTTATTCCAGTTGGGGAGCGATCGTTAGCTTTGGATGTTCAAGCTTTGGCCAATATATTTGTGAGGGTGGATATTTCAGAGCCTAGACAGGTTCTTGCTTGTGTTGTGTCATGATCGTCTTTGTTTGAGTGTATCAAGGCATTCCAGTATTATGATCCCCAGTTTATTGTCCTTAAGGACACGTTAATGCTAAGGAGGTGACTATTAGAGATTATTTGGAATTGAGACTTCAAGGTCGAATTTGTATGCCCAATGTGGATGGGTTAATGGAGCGAATTCTTGTAGAGGCCCAAAGTTTGCGGTATTCAATTCATCCAGGTCCGATGAAGATTTACCATGATTTGAAGCACCACCAATGGTGTAGAAGAATGATGAATGATATTGTGGAGTATGTGGCTTATTGTTTGAACTGTCAGCAGGTTAAGTACCAGCATCAGAGACCGGGTGGTTTACTTCAGAGGATATTCCAGAGTGGAAGTGGGAGTGTATCACTATAGATTTTGTGGTTTGGCTTCCACGTACCTTGAGAAAATTTATGAAGGTGAGTACGACATTTCATCCCTAGACGGATCGGTGGCTCATGGGACCAATTCATGCCGCTAGCAGAGTTTGCCTACAACAACAACTATCAATCGAGCATCTAGACGGCTCCGTACGAGGCCTAATATGGGAGGCGATGTCGTTCTCTGGTATGTTTGTTTGAGCCTAGGGAGGTTAGGTTAATGGGCACTGATTTGGTCTGTGATGCTTTGGAGAAGGTGAAGTTGGTTCAAAAGCGGCATCATACATCGCAGTCTAAGCAAAAGAGTTATGTTGATATGAGGGCTCGTGATGTAGCATTCATGGTGGGTGAGAAGTTTCTACTCAGAGTTTCTCCCATAAAGGGTTTGATGAGGTTCGGTAAGAACGGCAAGTTGAGCCCTCAGTATATTGGTCCTTTTGAGATACTTGAGAGAGAGGGTGAGGTGGCCTAAAGACTTGCATTGCCTCCCAGTTTATCAGAAGTTCACCTAGTTTTCCATGTTTTCATGCTCTGGAAGTACTATGGATATTCGTCATATGTGTTAAATTTCAGCTCCGTCCAACTGGTCAAGGATTTGACCTATGTTGAGGAGTCGGTGGCTATGTTTGATAGGCAGGTCCGGAAGTTGAGGTCGAAGAACATTGCATCGATGAAGGTTCAATATAGAGGTCAAGCTATCGAGGAGGCAACTTGGGAGACCGAGCATGACATTTGTTGCCGTTATCCTCATCTTTCTGGCATTTCAAGTATGTTTAAGAGGGGGAGAATGTCACGACTCGACCAGCTATTTAGTGTATTTGATACCATGTTTCCTTTTTGAAGCTTCCCATATATGTATTTGTGGTTTCGGGACTTGCGGGGATAGTTGGCTGGGTTTCGTGAAGGTTTTGTGTTGATTTGAAATGCTTGGTTCTTAGTTTGGAACCTTAGGTTAAGAGTGTTGATCGAGGTTTGACTGTTGTGAAAATGACAACGTAATGGTATTTTGATGGTTCCAACAGGTTCTTATGATGATTTTGGACTTAGCCATATGCTTGGAATTGGATTTGGAGGTTCCTATGTTGAATTGTCTCTTCTTGCCGAAAGTTGGTAATTTGGAAGCTTAAATATTACATAGGTTTGACCATAGGTTGACTTTGTGGCCATCGAGTTCTGATTCTGGTTTCGATACTTGGATTACGTCCGTTTTGGCATTTTCAACTTATGTGCAATGTTAGGTGTCATTCAGAGTTGGTTTGATAGGAATCAAACGCTTGGTTGTGATTTTAGCGGTTCTTGGGTTTTATCGTGAATTCTATGTGTTTTGGTGTCCGACTCGTGGTTTTGGATGTTATTTTGGTGTATTGAATTTGCGATAATATCGCGAGCAAATCATAAGTTGTTTCTAGAGTTGTGTGAATGTTTGGTGTGGATCCCCGGGGGCTCGGATGAGTTTCAAACGTGTTTCAGATTGGTTTGGACTTTATTCATAATTGCTTGTGAGTTGGTGCTGCAGTTATAGCAAAAGCGAGCACCAATTTGCATTTTCATATACCCCATTTCCAAAGTAATAATCGCATTTGTGAAGGGGGGCAGTGGATGGCAGGCTTTGCATTTGCGAAGCAAGCCTCACAAATGTTAAGTGGGTTGGGCTGGGAGCAGGTCGCTTTTGTAAAGGTGTATTTCATCGTATATGCTAAGTGAGTGTCACTTTTGCAACATTATCTGGAATATTAGGGATTGTTTATTATGTTTTGAAAAATAAAAATTTGAGATTTGAGTGTCGAATTGGACTCGGATTTGAAACCCAAACACATATATGGACTTGTGGTGTTATGGGTAGTCGAGATAATGTTAATGTGCATTCCATTGTTAATGGCATTCCATTATGACTAGATTTATGACTAGATTTGGCATTCCATTGTTAATGTGCATGCGGCGACATAAGAGTAGCTAGTGGGGGTAGTTATGAGATATATCGGGGGTGATTCTTATTATTTGTTTATATGTTGGAACCGAGGGTTGATGTTTTGATAAAATTCTTGTTTTTATTAAATGACTTTCCCTTGTGTTTTATGAGTCGTTAGTGGAATCCAATATGTTATCATATGCCCTGGTCCCATTGATATATTGTTGGCAAAAGCGTATTTTCTTGCATTGACTTGTTGTTAAACATTCTTCGAGGTGGTTAATATTTGTATTGTTATATTTTCCGTTGTCAGTTTTATTTTGATATCCTACACATGTTATTTTTACTAGTGAGTGTCTTTACTTTAACCTATGTTAGTCTTGACACTTACTGGGTATAGATTGTGGTGTACTCATACTACGCTTCTGCATATTTTTGTGCAGATCCAGGTATATCGGATCGTGATGGACACTAGAGAGTCGAGCCGGAGCTGCAAAGACTTCAAGGTATACATGTTGTTCCACTCACATGCATTGAAGTCACCTTCTGTTGATTCCTTACTACTGTATATTATATCCCAAACAATGTTGTATTTTGAGACTTCTTGTACACTCTATGTAGAACTTATGACTCAAAATTAGCTTGTTTTGAAATTAGACTATCGTATTTCTGTTTTGGTTATCTTATGGTACTTTTTCAGCTTTCATTAATATTTGAGTTGCTATATATCTGTTGATCTTTTTATGTGACAGGCTTACCTACTCTTAGGAACTAGGTGCCATCACGACCCTTAAGGTGACATTTTTGGGTCGTGACACAGCCAAACTAAAACATGAATCCTATATTGCAGTAAATATGATGATATTACTATTTGAGATAAAGGGTGAAAAGAGTAACTTATGGTAGGGGTCTCATGAAACAAAGTTATGAATTTTTATAAGGAAAAATAGATGAATACCATAAGGTATGTTACTTTTTTAATTTAATATTTGGGGGTTATGAATATGAAATGCATATGATTTATGAATAGTATAAATATTAGAAGTTAAGGTGGTATGTGTTATGAAAGTACAATTTTAAATTTTAAAGCAAATAAAAGACAACACAGATAAATGAAAATGATGTTCAAGTGTTAAAGCTACGTGGGCTATGTTCTAGAAAACTGCTACATTGGGTCCTTGATTACTCCATTATGTTAAACAACTTAAATGAGAGAAATGAAGGGAAAAATAGTATTAAAAATAGAAAAATTGCCATAAAGTTACCCATTAAATATTTCGGAGTTATGGCTATGAAATGGATGGGAGTGATTGATATTATTAAAAGTATAGGTTATGGAGATTAAAAAGTGTGAGTTATAAAAAAATATTAATGTAAACTAAATTGAAAGAATGATGAAAAATTCAAAAATAAATTAGAGAAAAAAGATGATTATGCTTTGTTTTTTGCTTAAGAGAGATGCCACCTCACTTTCCTATTGCTCTCTTACATATATATAGACAAATTAGTGTAGAAACTATCATATAGGCTATGTTGAATACAACGACATGCTATTACATGATAATAGTTTTTCAAAAAACAATGAAAAGAAATGCGAAGTACTTCAAAGAAATAAGATAACTATCAATTGAATAAGATACTACTGTACATAGATTAAAGAATTATATGGGAACTTACATTGTACTATAATGAGTGTTTTTCTAGAAAAGAAAAGAAAGAGAATAGTCGACAGTGAAACTCTAACGATTAAATATAGAAGAGAAGAACATTTGGGAATAATGACTGACTTTATTCTTTATATTGATAGGAAGATGTTGGATTGTTTGTGTGATGACCCGATAGGTTATTTTGAGCAATAGCTTCATTTTCTATTCTTCGGGACCTTCTATAGCTTTATCTGATAAAATATGACTTGCTTGCTTGATCCGTATCATTTTTTCAGAAAGCTTATATCAGAAGTTTAAAGGAAAAGTGATATTTGGCTTTCAACACAACTAGAGGTGACAATGGTCGACTTATTTGGTAAACGACCTCATATAAGTTTTTTAATGATTCTGATAGGTTAGTATGATGTTTTTGGACTTGTTCACATGTTTTGTTGGGGTCCCCGGTGACCCGAGGCCGTTTCGGCGCATTATGTGAACAATTAGAAAATTGAATTTCTAAGATGAATATCATGAGTTTTGATGATAGATTCTTGATATTTGGTGTTATTTTTATGATTTGCAATAGCATTACACAAACTTGTGCGCTACCTCAAAT
>AWOL01S0136680.1:9023-28666 GCA_000715115.1 Nicotiana otophora
TAAATTTATATTCCGACCGATTCGGTCTGAAAATAGGTCAAATGGTCAAACCTCGTTTTAATAAAAAATTCTGACCGAATTGGTTGCATTTTTTTTAATTTGTTTTTAATTGTTTCCGACCGAAGTGGTCGCTAATAGTTACGCGATATTTTTCGCCAAAATTTACGACGGATATAGACGGAATATCAGTCGTAATTGTTATTAAAAATTAAAAAATATATTTTTATACAATTTTCGACCGATTCTGTCGGAAATTTGGGACTACTTTTTTCGGTCGGAATATGTCGGTCTGAAATTGGCCGTTTTTATTAGTGATCGGACTTATTTAAAGCTATGAATTCAGATTCCATTGTTAAACGGGTGATGCACGTTTGTTTGGATGATTTCCAAGACACTGCTCCACCCCAATTTTGAAAACATATCCACTCGTTGATTAACTTCAGATGATCCAGTGATCCAATTTGCATCACTCTATCCCTCAATCACTGAGGGATATTTGTTATAATGCAAAGCGTAATTTTGGGTATATTTCTGATACACCAAAACTCGTTTCATTGCCATCCAATGTATTTGATTGGGATTACTTGTATACCGACTCAGTTTGTAGCACATGCTATATCTGATCGCGTACAATTCATTATATACATCAAACTTCCTGATACTCTTGAATAGTCCAGTTGTGAGTCATTTTCACCTTCATTCTTTTGAAGTGCATAACTCACGTCAATTGGAATCTTGGCAATTTTGAAATCCAAATACTTGAACTTGTCAAGTACCTCTTCAATGTAGTGAGACTGTGATAATGCTAGACCTTGTGGAGTCTTGTGAATTCTGATTCCTAAGATCACATCAGCAACTCCTAAGTTTTTCATGTCGAATTTACTAGCCAACATGCGCTTAGTAGCATTTATATCTACCATAATTTTTGCTCATTATCAATATGTCATCAACATATAAACAAACAATGACTTCATGTTCTGGAGTATTTTTAATGTAAACATAAATGTCACACTCGTTGATTTTAAACCCACTTGCCAACATTGTTTGGTCAAATTTGGCATGCCAATTTTTGGGTGCTTGTTTAAGTCCATAAAGAGACTTAACAAGTTTGCACACTTTCTTTTCTTTACCCACAAAACCCTCAGGTTGTTCCATATAAATCTTTTCCTCCAATTCTCCATTTCAGAAAGTTGTTTTAACATCCATTTGATAAATTTCGAGACCATATACGGCTGCAAGTGCCACTAACACCCTAATAGATGTTATCCTCGTTACTGGCGAGTAAGTGTCAAAGTAATCAAGGCCTTTCTTTTGTCTATAACTTTTGACAACAAGTCTTGCCTTATATTTGTCAATAGTGTTATCAACTTTCATTTTTCATTTAAAAATCCATTTCGAACGTAAAGACTTATTTCCTGGAGGAAGATCAACTAATTTCCATGTATGGTTATCCAAAATTGATTGAATCTCGCTATTGTCTGCATCTTTTCAAAATACTGAATCAGAAAATGACATAGCTGCTTTGAACGTTTGAGGCTCATTTTCAAGCAAGAATATCACAAAATCGGGTCCAAAGGAAGTAGATGTTCTTTGACGTTTACTATGCCTTGGATCTTCATTACTTTGAGGTTTTTCCTTTGGTTCTTCCCATGATCGTTTAGGTCTTTCATTTAACGACTCGCATTCAGTTTTATACTGATAGATGCTTTCAAAGAATTCGACATCATCTGATTCAATTACCGTATTAACATGAATTTCGGGATTGTCAGATTTATGAATCAAAAAACGGCATGCTTTACTATTTGTAGTATATCCAATGAAAACATAATCCACGGTTTTTGGTCTGATTTTTACCCTTTTGGGTAAAGGTATTTGTACCTTTGCTAAACACCCCCACACTTTGAAATATTTCCAGTTGGGCTTTCTTGCTTTCCATTTTTCATATGGAATAGATTGCATTTTGTTGTGGGGTACTCTGTTGATTATTCGGTTAGCTGTAAGGATAGCTCTCCCCCCTCCCCCCCACAAAGTTTGCGGTAACACAGAACTTATTAATAAGGAATTCATCATTTTCTTTAATGTCCGATTTTTCTATTCTGCAATTCTATTGGATTAAGGTGTGTAGGGGCAGTAGTTTGATGGATAATTCCATATTCTGAACATATTTCTGCAAACGGAGATTCATATTCTCCACCCCTTTACCTTCTAATCATTTTGATCTTTTTATTCAATTGATTCTCGACTTCATTCTTATATTACTTAAATGCTTCAATTGCTTCATCATTACTATTAAGCAAATAAACATAACAATATCGAGTGCAATCGTCAATAAAAGTAATAAAATACTTTTTCCCACCTCAAGATGGTGTCGACTTCATATCACAAATGTCAGTATGAATTAAGTTTATAGGATCTGAATTCATTTCAACAGACTTATAAGGATGTTTTACAAACTTAGATTCAACACATATTAGACATTTTGATTTATTACACTCGAATTTAGACAATACTTCTAAATTAATTAACTTCCGCAAGGTTTTGTAATTGACATGTCCTAAACGAATATGCCATAAATCATTTGACTCTAATAAATAAGAAGAAGCTGAAATTTTATTCATACTGTTAACAACCATTACATTGAGTTTGTAAAGGCCCTCTATGAGGTAACCATTTCCAACATACATTTCATTCTTGCTTGCAACAACTTTATCAGATATAAATACACATTTGAATTCATTCTTAACAAGTAAAGAAGTAGAAACTAAATTATTCCTAATAGTAGGAACATGAAGAATGTTGTTGAGTGTTAACACCTTGTCGGAAGTCATCTTCAGGAATATCTTCCCATAACCTTCCATCTTGGTTGTTGCAACATTTTTCATGGAAAGTTCTTCTTCGGGACCAGCAGTAGAGTAAGTCGCAAATGCTTCTTTGATAGCAAAAATATGCCGAGTGGCTCTAGAGTCAATCCACCACTCATTCGGATTTACAACTAGGTTGCATTCCGAAAGCATTGCACATAGATCATCAATGTCATCATTCTTCTCCACTATGTTGGCATGTCCTTTCTTCTTATCCTTTTTTGGGAGACGACAATCAGGGGCTTTGTGACTAGCTTTTTCACAATTGTAGCAGTTGCCCTTGAACTTCTTTTTGTCCTGATCCTTAGTCTGTCCAGAAGATCTCTTCCTCTTCTTACCTTTTGGAGCAGTCTCATCAACGATATTAGCTCCCATAATCCTTGAATTTCCACGAGACTTCTTCTCGGCTGTTTTGTTGTCTTCTTCAATATTGAAACGAATCACAAGATCTTCCAACTTCATCTCTTTGCACTTGTGCTTAAGATACTTTTTGAAATCTCTCTACGAAGGAGGCAATTTTTCAATCATTGCAGCCACTAGAAATGCTTCATTCACAACCATACCTTCAGCAATAAGGTCGTGAAAAATAAGTTGAAGCTTTTGAACTTGGGTTCCAAGGGTTTTGTTGTCTATCATTTTATAGTTTAGAAAGTTGGCAACCACAAACTTCTTCAAGCATGCATCTTCAGTCTTGTACTTCTTCTCAAGTGTATCCCATAATTCTTTTGAAGTATTCATAGCACTATAGACGTTGTACAAGTCATCCTCCAAAGCACTTAGGATGTAGCCTTTGCAAAGAAAATCTGCATGTTTTAATGCCTCGACAATCATAAATTTTTCGTTGTCCGGCATATCCGCGGCAGGCACTGGAGGTTCTTCACTAGTGAATTTCTGCATACCAAGTGTGGTAAGCCAGAAGAACACCCTTTGTTGCCATCCGTTGAAGTTGGCTCCGAAAATTTCTCCGGTTTCTCGGTCGGTGGAACATCAGTTCGGCTTGACGAGGCTATCGTCGTTGCCGCAACAGTCGCAGAAGAATTTCCATTATCAATTGCCATTTCTCACTATCAACAACAGAAGAGTTCAATTCATGGCAAAAAACATAATAGTAAATAGTACTATAATGAACGATAAACAGTACGTGTAATAAATAAAAATTGAAATTTTTATATATTGCTTCATAGTAAACGATGAAGTTTTATGTTCTTCAAATCGTTTCTGAATTTTAATATTCCGATGAAGTTTTTATATCTTCAAATTAGAATAGAAAAATTCAGGAGAAGTAGAAAATCACACAGGTTTTAATCTCCAAAAAACAGAATACAAAATACAATAAATAATTTCCTTAAGATTGTTAGTCAATCTGTATTATTGTAATAAATAATAAAAAACTGTAAACTTTCTGTAATAGAAACAATAACAGAAAGTTAGTAGCAATAGGATGTCAAAATAATATCTGAAAATAATTTCGGAATAGAGCCCACTGAATGCACGGTGCGTCCTTAAGAAAATTATTTCCCTCAAGTACCCGAGGTGCTGGAATATTATCCTCCCATGATAGAACGATTTTTACTTACCAGTGTATTGGTACCAAAAACTCTGATGAACTTCAAATCACTCAATAGTTGTAAAACACACTGGAAAATTTTGTGCAGAAGAAGAAGAAGAAGTAAATCAGAAAATTTCGTAAGGAAAGATTCTGGGATTCAAAGCATATTTATAGATTTTTTGCAACCTTTTTAGGTACAGTCATGGTCCTGGGTTATTCCGGGTTGAATTTTAATCAATTAATTAATTAATTATTAAAAGGCGAGCGACGACAACAGCGCGAGACTTACTTTCTTTCCAATCCATTTAACACCAAGAGAAGTACTTTCTCAATATAAGCACATTTATTTATTTTTTCCACCACCAATGAGGGACACTTTGCTCTTTTTAAAGCAAAAGGAAGTGCACTCTCCCTCCACTTTCTTCCCTACATTTCCCATTCACCAATCTTTAATCCCAACAAAGAACTCGTGGAAATACGACAACATATGGAAGCATTGCCTATCCTTCTTTGTTAGCAGTTAATGATTAACAAAGATTTGGCACAACTCCTTCCTTGATTCGTTAGAGCAAAATATTAGCTTTTGTTAGTACTGTAGGATGGTAAATCTATAATCACAGCTGCTATGTTGGATGGAGTTCTGCTAGGAGGTTTATGTTTTGTTTTTTCCTGAAAACAGAAAGACTAGCTAAACCATGACCATACGCACTTAAGTCATGAATTATGATTCAATTATTATCCCTTAATTAATGCTACAATTAGGTAATAATAGTTGTGAAGACTTAGCTCGCTAGTTGATTTTAGCTAAACTAGATTTGGGAAAAGCTTTATGTTAAAATATTGACTTCTCATTGAAGCGTTGCTCCTTAATGCTTATATTTGTTTAGACTTATCTTGATGGTTGAACTGGCAAAATCGAAATTAAAAATACATGTGCAGAATTATTTTTTAATTTTTACCCCTTAATTAATGCCGGAAGTTGGCACTAAAAAGCTATTATATATAGCGGTTGAGAGTTAATAATTGCTTCCCGTCAAAGACGATCCAAATCGATTTGATGTTTCATGGATTGGTACAACAATCTCAAGTTAATGTAAAATAATAATTGGTTTAGTCAAATATTTGTATATATTTAATAAATTTCTTAATATATATACACGGGATGTGCAAAAGTTATTGCATTCTCGTGAACCCATAAGTTGTACTCTAGATCCGCAATGGTTCAGTTAACCCAATATTAAAAAAACCGTATGTTCAAAGGAAACGAGAGGGAGAAATTTTTTTCTAAATGAAATCCATATGGAGAACTAAGAAAAAAAGATTAAAAAATAAGAAGAAAGGTAAAAAAATAAGGGGAAATGGCGAAAAAATGAGAAAGAAACGTGGATATAACTGAAATAAGGAGAATATTTATTAAAAAACAAATGTGAAAGAGGGTTAGGCTAATTAACCATTATTTTCTGTCATATGAGCCATTTTGATGACTTTTTTCAGCTTTCACGTGCTCCCAAGTTAGTGCTTACACACGTTATGTCAGGTCAGCAACGAGAGATTTTTAGTATAAATGACAATATAGTTGATAGGAGTTTTGGAGACACCGAATAGTTTAACTAGAACCTGACAAAAATATAATAGTTTAAGGAGGGTTTAAGGTATTAGGGCAATAATATTGTATCCACTAAAACCCTGTTTGAAACATTAGCCAAATTGTTAGATGTTTTAAACCTCCTTCCCTCTGTCGTTTTTTTATAGGGGTATGACATATAATTGATGTATCAAACATTAGATGAGAAGGCTACCAGGTGACGGTTCGAACTTATGGAGGTAGCCCCTAAAGTCAAACTCAGCAAAGTGGGATTTAGGGTGGTTTTCAAAAAGTGTTGAAGACAGAACCGACCCGGGATTGGCATTTTAGGGCTTATTTCACTTCTTATCATATAGAGTAATGTCTAGTCCATAGTGCACCAACATTCATGAGACCTGAGTTGTACCTATACAACTTGAGATTAGGAGACATGTTGTCCGTGCTGCACCTTCTTTCTTCTTACTTGAGTAAAGGATAATCATTTTCAAAATTACAAATTTCAATTTAGCTAAGTTCTAGAAAACTTGAGAAATAGCCTTGATGTCAAATTATATATCAATAGTTAAAAAAAGCTTAATGCATATTTTACTCATGTAACTGGCACAAAAATTCATTTGACATATTTTACACACCCATACTTGTTAAAAAAAAAAACAAAGTGAAAGAATTACCTTCCTAAAATGGCACGTGGTGCGTGACACTTGTTTGGAAAAAAGGAAAGAAAGAAACTCCATCTCCGGCAATGCTTCCACCTACCGACGGCTGCGCCACCGCCAAATTCCCCAATTCGCGCCTATTAACAAGGACAAGGATCTGGTACAAATTCTGCCTTTATATTCATTAGAGCAAAATATTAGCTTTTGCTAGTACTGCAATGCAAGTATGGCCAAATCTGTAAGTTTGTGCACCGTTATGTTGAATAAAAATTTCTCCTAGCAGTCGACACAGGTTCATTTTTACTACTTTGTTTTCCACTGAAAAAAGACAGCTTGTGGCTAAATAATTTAAATGACCATGTGGATTTAAATAAAAACTGTTATTAAATCTGCTATCCCTTAATTAATGCTACAATTACCTAGTATAGTTCTAAAGAATTAGCTCGCCAGTTGACTTTCGCTAAACTAGATTTAAGAAAGACTATGTTAAAATCTTTAATTCTCATTGAAGTGTTGCCTCTTGATTAATGCTTATAGCCGTTGAGACATTTTATTGCTAGTAGACTGATTCTAGCTAAACCAGAACTAAAAATAAAAAAAAGGGCAGCCCGTGTCACTAAACGCCCTCTATGCGCGAGGTCCGGGGAAGGGCCGGACCACCAGGTCTATTGTATTGTATGAACTAAAAATCAAGAATTATTGTTTAAATTTTATCCATTGATTAATGCTGCAAGTGTTTCTAATAAACTATTATAGCTGTTGAGAGTTAAGTTAATTTAACTGGTATTATTGAGAAAACCGTATTATGCAACTTAAAATATTCCTTGAGTCATGTTAGTGGCACTAACATTAAAATGTTGTTTCTTGTGTGGCTAACCTAAACTTAATGCTACTAACATGAGTCCTGGAATATTTTTAATGTTAAAATATCTTCAATAAATAACAATAACAACGATGATTATAATTATAGTTGTTGTTATTACGAGAGTTCCCTCATTCACATTGTTCTCACTGCAAAGTTCCCTCCCACAATATATATATATATATGTGTGTGTGTGTGTGTGTGTCCAAATCTTCGATCATTTTACTCTTGATCTCCTATAAATACACAAACACCACAGATACACACCTACACTGCCAGAGAAGCTTTCACAACATTATTGACAGTTCAATCCAAGAGGTATCTGGTTTAAGGCGCTTCTCTAACTTTAAATATCATTAGTTCTGTTTTTTGTTTCAATATTTTGCATTGCTATATATGGAGTTTGATTTGTTTCGTGATCATGAAATTTCGTAATCGCTGGTTTGTTACATGATTGAAATGCTTACACACTTAAGCAGTTATGCTTTCTGCTATGTTCTTGCAATGCTAGTTCTGTTTAAAGATGAGCTGGATCATAATACTCTGATCCTATTTACTTGTCACTTTTGCTAGAAAGAGTTGTTTCATAAGTTGTTTTCGAAAATCAAGAAAGAATTAATTATTGTTTTCAATTTCATTTCTACTACTCTAATTAATATTCCAGAAAGATTGCGAGACCAAAGAAAAAGATAAGGATAATTTAATCAAATAGTAATATTTATTATTAATTTTTAAGGATATGCAAAAGGTTAAAGTAACAAATAAATAGGACCAAAAAGGAGTATCTTTTTGTGTGTGTATATGTTGGGCTGAGATTACGGTATGCTTTATCAAGTTAATACTGCAAATCTGCAATTGAATGTGGGGTAGCAATGCTTTTAATGTGTCTGTATATGAAGGATTTTCTTTCACCTACATGGTCCATGGATAAGAAGTTTTTGTCATCAAGAAATCTTGCAAGAAGTTTGGGGACTAGAGTCGGCTCGTCGTATCTAGAAGCACTTCCTGAGGAAACCATGCTAATTTTACCAAGAAAATAAAGGGAGACAGATTAAAGAAATATAATTGGCAAAAGGTCAGAACCTGACCATTTGTGCATATTAAGGGGAGGAAATTTACAAGTAGTAATTTTTGTGTTCTGGTGTTTTCGTAAACTCTTCTGGAGGATTCCTTGATCTGGAGAAGCAGAAACAAATGAGTTAAGATTATGTATTAGAATATAGAAAACCACATGGAAACCTTTGGAGCTAAGGACAAAAGCTTTTTTACCATGGAATAGTCAATTCCCCTGTGACACATGTCACTCTGTGAGTGGTTTGTGTCATGAACTTTCCAGGAGTAAGTAGTCTTAGCCTGTCCAGGGGTCTTATCTAGGGAAGTTGCAATATAAGGCACGTAATAAATTGACTGCAAAGAAAATGTGGGTAAAAGGAATTTTTGAGCATGTTAGAAGGGTAAAGTATGTGTAAAGCCTAAAAAATGACAACTTGTTACCTATCCGTAAAAAGAAAAAGACAACTTGTATTGTATGTGATACAATTCAGTCTTAGTCATGCCTGCATTTTCAAGTGTATATTGAGTGCAAGTTGCTTCATTAGCTAATCTGGAGGGCCTTTACTGCAGAAGTATAGAGAGAGATGGCTGCTTACGATGCTCTAACTTCTCTAATGGGAACAATACAACAGCTTCAGCTTTTGAAATCAAACTTAGGTCTGCGGAACACTCATGTGAGACGTTTGAAATTACTCTACGAGAAGGTTGATTCTCTGCAAGAGTTTCTTGATAATTCGGATGATGAACAAACTAAGAATTTGCATGTAAAAGTCAAATACATAGCAAATGAAGCAGAAGATGAAGTTGAATCACAAAGAAAAGTTATTATGAACGAACAATGGGACAAACTCCCTCAAAAGGATGCCCTCAAGAGTTTTTTTAAGATCTTACAGCAAGCTGTAGAAAAAGTTGATTCCCTCAAGGAAGAGCTCATCAAGTAGTCATAATAACAATTTGCAAGCTGGAAATTCCTCACTCGGTAGTTCAAATACTTCACCACGATTGCATGCTCCAATCCTTGAGAACGATATGGTGGGGTACAACAATGAACAAACAAGCATGCTGGGTCAACTTACCGGAGGCTCAACTCAAATGGAAGTCATCTCTGTTACAGGGATGGGTGGCATCGGTAAGTCAACTTTTGCCAAAAAGCTGTTTACTGATCCCTCAGTTTTGAGCTTCTTTGATACTCGTGGATGGATTACTGTGTCTGAGAACTATAGTTATAGAATGATGCTTTTAGCCCTCTTTCAGTATGTTGCTATTGGGAATGAAGAAGAGCTTGATAATAAAAGCGATTCAGAATTAGCCGTTTGCTTGAAACAAGGTTTAATGGGTCGAAGGTATTTGGTTGTTGTGGATGACATATGGAGCAAAAAAGCTTGGGATGAGATTAGATTGTGTCTTCCAGACGATGGTAAAAGAAGTCCGGTATTGTTGACTACTCGAGATGTTGAGGTTGCTCAATATGCTAGCTCTCGGGAGGATCCTTTCAGGATGCATTTACTTGATCCAGACAACAGTTGGAATTTGTTTTATCAACAAGCATTTGGAGAAAAAGGTTTTCCGATTGAATTTGAGAATGTTGGAAAGGAGGTTGCAAAAAACTGCAAAGGATTACCACTAATGATTTCTGTGGTTGCCAAGATTCTCTCTAGCAAGAGGACACTAGACGAGTGGAGAAAATTAGCTGAAGGTGTGAGCTCATTAGCTTGATGTTGATGCTTATCTACAATGCTCGGGAGTGCTCGCTTTAAGCTACAATCATCTTCCTTCTTATTTGAAATGTAGCTTTCTGTATTTTGGACTTTTTCCAAAAGTTAGTGAAATTTCTGTGGAAAAGTTGATTAGACTATGGATTGCAGAAGGGCTCCTGAAGGTAAAGGGGATGGAGGGATTGGAAGAAACGGCTGCTAGCCATTTAGGTTATCTTATTGATAAAAGTCTAGTTATTGTTGGCAAGCGAAGTTTAGATGGTAAGATCATGACATGTATGATTCATGATCTTGTTCATGATTTCTGCTTGAAAGAAGCCTACAACCAGAGTCTTTTTTATATCATGAATATCAGTATTGATGGATCCAGATGGGTTCTTCCTCAAGGGTGCAGGTGGGTGTCAAATCATTCAGATTCACGTGATTGTTCTCCCACTCAATTCAATGATCTTGCTCACAACAAAGTACGCTCTTTTTCTGTCCACAATGATAACTATTTTAAACACTTAGCACAACTTCATTTCAAACTTCTGAGGGTATTGGACTTGGAGCAAGTAAATTTTATCAATTTCCCAAGACATATACTAGACTTACTTCTTTTAAGGTATTTAGCATTGTCGATTTCTAAACCTGGATATTTACCAATTACTCATCTTTGGAATTTACAAACTCTGATTGTTCGTCCAAGGTTCAATCATAAATGGAGGATGTTCTTACAAAGTAAGATTTGGAAATTATCTCAGTTAAGGCATCTCCATTCTTGGAGTATTTATTTGAACTCTCCTCAAACGGTATCAGAAAATGAGGTTAAGAACTTGGTTTTGGAAAACTTGCAAACTGTTTCTGGGTTGACACCTTCTTGTTGCACAAAGGAAATATTTGAAGGGATTAAGAATGTGAAGAAATTGGAAATTGCTGGAGAAGAAGACAAATTTCGTAGTGAGACGGGATGGAGAAATACTCTTAAATATTTAAAAGAGCTCGAGGAACTAAATGTTGTGGTATGGTACGGTCGTATTCTATCCGCCGCAGCCAGCGCAGCATCACGTTTAAGACTTCCAAGTCCAGGTTCTTTCCCTCCAAATCTCAAGAAGTTAACACTTAGCGGCATTCGTCTACCATGGAAGCGCATGAACATTTTTAGCAAATTGCCCAATCTCGAGGTGCTGGAATTGAAGGATCATGCCTTCTTAGGCGATGAGTGGGAAGTAACAGAGACGGGATTTCCTAAGTTGAAGTTCTTGCTCCTTGAGTATCTGTTTATTAGATATTGGAGATCCACCGACGATTATTTCCAATGCCTTGAGCATGTATATATCAAAGATTGCAGATTCTTAGAAGAGATTCCAGAAGGATTTGCAGATAGTGTGACACTGCAGCTAATTGAGCTTCATCAATGCTGTCATCCTCTTGTGACTTTTGCGAAGCAGATCCAGGAAACGCATGAGGAACTGGGAAACAACATGCTTAAAGTTTATGCCTTCGATACAAGTAAGATCATCGGCAATGAACTTTCGCTGCCCGTTAGGCCATTTACATATTTTTTACTTCTAACGTACTGTGTTAAAACTTTAGATAAGAATTAACCTATTGACTGCGATAAGATTTCTTCTGCATAACTGCTAAGAATATTGTATGAGCGTGATGAGATTTTGTTACCTTTGTTGTATGTGATTGTTGTAGGGCAGTTATTATGCTAGTATTACTAGGTTCAGTGAAAGGGTTCATAAAGATTATAACACAAAGTACCTAATATTTGCATCTAACTCATTTATGTATTTTATACCTTATCAAAAAAAAAAAAAACTCATTTATGTATTTATATATTTGTAAGAATGAAATTCATTGGACAGATAAGTTGATACATTTACTTACATCTTTAAAGGCCTCGTTCACTTACCAAATAAAATATTGAAGCAAGTCAGATAATATCAGAAACAAAGAAAGTGCAAACTTAGCTAAACAGTCACTAGTAAAGTTCAGATCTACTTGTGTAAAGAAGAAACAATAGTGAAGTAATTTTTCAAAGGCCTAATGTCTTCCCAACAATAGTGATGTTTTAACTTCAATACCACACAAGAGGGGGGTGATTTGTGTGGTGTCCAATTTTTCGCGAGCACATATTATAGAAAGACCTGGTTCTTCTATGTGTTCCTTATAGTACTGTTACGGAATAATAAATACAGAAATTAAAAAACACAGAGATTCTTACGTGAAAAACACCTGGCTCAAAAGGTGAAAAAAAAACCACGACCTACTTCCCAGTAGAATTTTCCCAAAACTCTTCACTAAATCACTCAGTCAAAAACTCCATTTACAAAATACTTTTGTAAACCTAGGATTAACTCTAATCCCGTTGTGGCACGCAGCCTCTAACTGTTGCGACAACTTCAAGTTAACTCTAACTTAAATACTCTCAGTACCTATTATAATTGCCTCTAGATAAAGCTGAAAGGTACAATATGAAAACACCTACTACAATTGAACTAGAATGAAAGACAGACACTTCGAACTGGTTCTTCTATCTGGTTCATGTAGCTTCAGGTTCGCACACTTGAATCACACACGAACTGCTTGCAAAATACCTTGCTATTTTGCTCTCAATTCACGTTTAACTTCTACTTTTGTGCGTTACCTGTAGAATGAGAACTTCCTGAGATTTATAGAGTTAGTAGAGTAGAAAACAACTAGAGTTCTAATGCTACTCTTCCTTGGTGGAAGAGTTCTAGTTTATTTCAACCTCTAACTCCTCCCTTATCTTGGATAGTCTTTTCTTTGATTAAGGAGTCCTTCTCCTTATCAATTATGCAACCCTTTTCGATCAGGAGATATTAATTAGACCAAGTTAAGCTTATCTCCTTCACGTACATCCCACATGCTCAAATCTGCTCGTGTCTATGCACAAAAGGGATGGACCCAGTTCATGCCTGAGCTTCCTTTGTCAATCTTCAAAACTAACACTCACTTGGGCCAACAAATTCCCTCTTTTTGATGATGACAAACTTTGTGTTTCCATAAGCTTAGGCCCTGTTTCAACTTACCCTAACATCAACACAATGTTAGAACATTTTCACTTATCATCAAGGACCATGTTCGTTAGATTATAAACATCAATGTTCAAAGCACAACATTTTTTCCCTTTTGGCATCATCGAAAAGTTGCATAAAAAATGTGTAAATCCCAGATTTTAAAACTTACTCATGGCCACTGGGGCTACTTCAAATACATTCATGGATTAATCATCAACAATCAAGCTAAGAATTTAAACTATCAAAGAAATATAGACAGTCAATTAGAGCAAAAACCAGCAAATTTCATTGATAGACGATATGATTCTTCCACAATCCACAAAAAGAAACAAAAATACTGAAAACATGAGGAAACAAGAAACATCCCAAACTGGGTCACTGAAAGTTCTACACTGGGCTAGGAGTTTAAGGCTCGGAAGAACTTGGTGCTTGGTTTTTGTCTTGGAGGAGTTTCAGCATATCCTGAAGAATACCATCATTCTTCTCCTTTTCTCTTGCCAGCTCAGTTCTGAGAGCATCTCTCTCAGTCTCCACCTCTGCCAACCTCTTCTTCAGTCTCTCAATCTCAACATCCTTAGCCCCACTTTCTTGCACTAAGGCTCGCACCTTGCTATTCACTAGTACCTTCTTAGATGAACCAGGTTCTTTAGGAGTGACATGAACTTCATAGTCACAAGCAGGCAGCGTATTTTCCCCAAAATGATCCTTGCTTGTACCAACCTCCCTTTCTTCTTTAGATTATAACTTTCAGTCACTCTCTTCAGTAGGTCTGCGAGGGTTTCCTGTTCAGATGAAACGGGTTCATCTATATTTTTCCCAAGTTGAACCAGCCCTTCAGCGGCTTCGCCAGACCCACTTCCCCTGTTTTATTTACACTCCCTTCTACTCCAGCAGATTTTTCTCCAAACAACCATTCCACCTGTGTCTTTGGTAAAACTGATAGGAGTGGGTGAAGAATCAACCACTCTTTTACCCTTTCCCCTCACAGCACTTCGAACACCCTTGCTCTCTTTTTCTTTTTCTTTTTCATTTTTACCACCAATTCCTCCAGACTCTGTAGTTTCAACACCTGCTATAGACCCTACTAGTACAAACCTATTCTCCAAATTTGTACCTGTTCAATTTCAGAAGAAACAGTTTCTTCCCCCTCAGTAGCAAATTTGAATGATTCATCAGATTTCTCGGGGTCTTCTTCCTTACCCGCTTTTAATTTTTCATTTATTTTCTTGATTTGTTTTCTCCCCGCAACAACCTTGCGAGCAAGCATCTTTACTCTTTTCTTAGATGTTGGGGTGGTGGAAGGGATGATAGTGGGTGTGGAAGTCTAATTAAACTGAATTTCAGTTTTGAAAAAACTTTGGAGTGTATCCCTAGAATCTAGGTAGTTCAATTCGGTTGGGACTCTTTTGAACGGAACTGGTTCATTTGTAACGGATAAGTCCAAAAGGAGTTTGGAATTAAGTAGGACTCTGCTCATGATCCAAATATTATTATTTCAAATTATGGAGAGTGTAGAAAACATACCGTGTTATCTTGATGAACCAGGTTCTTCACTGATAATTCTCTTGTGTAAGTCTAAATTTGCCAAAATAGAGAAAATATCATTAGAGATTAATGAGTCATTTTAACACATGGCACAAGAGTATACTATTGAAAGTATGAGTCTGAGAAAAAATTAATCTAATTATACTAGATTTTCTAACCAAAAACAATTTTTTTTCAATTTTTTTCCGTTGTGAATTTTGAACTGGTCCTTTTAGGTGATCTTAATCGTCCCTACTTCTAACATGTTCCTTTCAAAGTGATCTCTACTTAGGGCTTTTGTGAAGATGTCAGCTATTTGCTTGTCAATAGCACAAAATTCCACAGTGATCAACCCTTTTTCATAGTTATCCCTCAAAAAGTGATGTCTAACATCTATGTGCTTAGTTCTCTTGCGATGAACCGGGTTTTTGGTCATACTAATAGCAGTAGTGTTATCACAAAAAATGGGGATACAACCAACATCAATTCCAAAGTCCATTAATTATTGTTTCATCAGCAACAATTGAGCACAACATGAGGCAGCAGCAACATACTCAGCTTCAGCAGTAGATAAGGCCACTGAATTTTGCTTTTTGGTGGCCCAAGACACAAAACATGAGCCAAGAAAGTGTGCCATACCTGAGGTGCTCTTTCTATCCACAAGATAACTTGCATAATTAGCATCAGCATATCCCGCAAGATTGCAATTACTACCTTTTGGATACCAAAGACAGAGATCAGTGGTGCCTTTTAGATATCTCAAAATTCTCTTGACAGCAGTCAAGTGAGACTCCTTTGGATTTGCCTGAAATCTTGCACAAAGGCCTACACTGAAAACAATATCAGGTCTACTAGCAGTGAGATACAACAATGAGCCAATCATTCCCCTATACAACTTCTGATCAACAAATGAACCAGGTTCATCTATATCCAACTTTGTAGTTGTTGCAATAGGAGTGTCAATTTTTTTGGAATCTTCCATTTTAAACCTTTTAAGCAACTCTTTTACATACTCCTGTTGATGGATCATAATTCCATTTGAATTTTGTTTAATTTGTAAGCCTAAAAAGAAATTAAGCTCACCCATCATGCTCATTTCAAATTCACTCCCCATTAGTTTAGCGAATTCTTTACTTAACTTATCAGTAGTTGCTCCAAAGATTATATCATCAACATATATCTGAACTATCAAGAGATTTTTACCTTTTTCTTTCAAGAACAAAGTATTGTCAATTTTACCTCTTTTGTAGTCATGCTCAAGCAAAAACTTTGATAATCTTTCATACCATGCTCTTGGCGCCTGCTTGAGCCCATAAAGTGCTTTGTCAAGTTTGTACATATGATCAGGACTCTCCTTACTTTCAAACCCCGGAGGTTGCTTGACAAACACTTCTTCCTTTAGATAGCCATTGAGGAAGGCACTCTTGACATCCATCTGGTGAAAGGTGAATTCCATGTAAGCAGCAAAGGCTGTGAGGAGTCTTATTGCTCCCAACCTTGCAACTGGATCAAAGGTTTCATCATAGTCTATGCCCTCCTCTTGGCTATATCCTTGAGCCACCAATCTTGCCTTGTTCCTTGTAATTGTTCCATCCTCATCAAGCTTGTTTCTGAAGACCCATTTTGTGCCAATTACTGATCTGTCCAAGGGTCTTGGTACCAGATGCCAAACTTGACTCCTTTCAAATTGGTTGAGTTCATCCTGCATTGTATTTACCCAGTTTGCATCCTGCAAAACTTCAACAACATTTTTAGGTTCAATAAGAGATAAGAATGCATCAAAAGCACAAAGATTTTTTAATGAAGATCTGGTTTTGATTCCAGAGGTTGGATCAATGATTATGTTCTCAATGGGATGAGAACTTTGATACTTGTAAGGTTTTACTACCAACTGGTTTCCCTTTGATGTTCCTTCAATGCTTTGTTGTTGTGGAACAGATTCATGGACAGGTTCCTTTGAGGTTTGAGAATCATTTCCTCTTTGTTCTATTTCCCCTGTCATGTTGCCCTGGGTAGAAGAACCTGTTCCATCACTTGTTCCTTCCTCTAGTGCAGCTTCAGTCTGGGCTGTCGTTTCATTTGAGTTTCTCACCAGCCCAATTGATGCATCATCATGTTCCTGTCTCTCAGAAAGAATGTTAGTTTCATCAAAAACCACATGAACACTTTCTTCAACACACATAGTTCTTTTGTTATAGACCTTGTAAGCTTTACTATGTGAAGAATATCCCAAGAATACTCCCTCATCACTTTTGGGATCAAACTTTCCTAGGGAGTCTTTACCATTGTTGTGCACAAAGCACTTGCATCTGAATGCCCTAAGATGGGATATATTTGGTTTTCTCTCTTTAAGTAACTCATAGGGAGTCTTCTCAACAAGAGGTCTAGTTATGCACCTATTTATGATGTAGCATGCAGTATTTACAGTTTCTGCCCAGAAGCTATGAGGCAGTTTACTAGAAAGAAGCATAGTCCTAGCCATATCTTCAAGTGTCCTATTCTTTCTTTCAACTACTCCATTTTGTTGTGGAGTCCTAGGAGAAGAAAAATTATGATCTATGCCATGCTCATCACAAAATTCAGCAAATTTTGCATTTTCAAATTCAGTGCCATGATCAGACCTTATTGATGCAAGTTGATTACCTAGTTGTTTCTGAATTTTTCTAAACAAAGAAGTGAACATGTCAAATGCTTCATCTTTAGATGTTAAAAACAATGTCCAAGTAAACCTAGAATAATCATCAACAAGCACCATCACGTATCTTTTACCACATCTGCTTAATGTTCTCATTGGACCACAGAGATCCATATGGACCAGTTCCATCGTTCTGGTGCTACTTACCACTTTCTTGCATTTAAAGGAGGATCTTACGTGCTTCCCCCTTGCACAAGCCTCACAAACTTTGTCTTTCTTGAACTTGATATTAGGCAGTCCTATCACCAAGTCCTTGGAGACTAATTTTTTGAGTTGACTCAGACTTGCATGTCCAAATCTCTTGTGCCAAATGAGGAGATCATTGTCCAACACACTTAAGCAAGTGAGTTCATTTTCTGACAGTGTGGATAGATCTACAATATATATATCGTTCATTCTTTTTCCCTGCAAAACAATCTTGTCAGTGGTAAGATTAATCACAAAGAATTTAGTTGAGGTGAATGCTACCAAGTTACCTCTATCACACAATTGTGATATACTAATTAGACTTTATTTTAGGTCGTCTATCAAATAGACATTCTCAATCGAGTGAGAGTCAGTCTTACCTACCTTACCAACCCCAATGATCTCACCTTTCTTCCCATTTCCAAAGGAGACATTACCTCCTTTGAGGTCCTCAAGTGAAAGGAACTGGTTCTTGCTTCCTGTCATGTTCTTTGAGCAGCCACTATCCATGTACCATATTTGGCTGCTCCCCTTCACTTGGACCTGCAAAAGAAAATCAGGGGTTAATCTTAGTAACCCAAACTAGTTTGGGTCTCTTTCTATAGGCAAAAGGATGAATCAAATTCTTTTTAGCCCAACCTGACAGCCTATCTTTCCCTTGAACAAACTTTTTATTCTTTTGACTAGCCTTTTCTTTTGCAGTGCATTCACTTTTATAGTGAACAGTCTTACCACAATGTGTGCAAATTTTGTTCTCAGGAAGTGTGAGATATTTGCTTTTGGGATCCCATTTAGGTGGCAGATTCCCAAAGCCAATTCCTCTTCTATTGCTACTATGATGTTCATGTAGCCATGACAGTGCATCGGAGGACCTGTTTAGTTCATGCTTGACCTTGCCTTGATCCTCTGTCAAAATTCTTACCTGCTCATCTTTCTTATACAACTCATCTTTTAGTTTACTTACATTTTCTGCTACAGTGAGTTGTGTGCAATCAGTTGTCTTCTTACTTGTTCCTAATTTCAGTTTTAGGTTTTCAGATCTAAGTTCTAGGATATTTGATTCAAATGCATGAACCTGGTTCTTTAGTGCAGTATTTTCACTTACAGTCTCACTAACTCTAAGTTCCAAGTTCTTACACTTTGCTTTTAAAATCACACATTCCTTAGACATATGTTTCTTTTCATTGTTTATATCCTCAGATTCATCAATGAAATCTAGAAGTAACTCAGATAGCCTTTCTTTAGACAAAAACTTAATCTTGTCTTTTAGATGGATTATACTTCAGATTCCTCATNTGGAGACTAATTTTTTGAGTTGACTCAGACTTGCATGTCCAAATCTCTTGTGCCAAATGAGGAGATCATTGTCCAACACACTTAAGCAAGTGAGTTCATTTTCTGACAGTGTGGATAGATCTACAATATATATATCGTTCATTCTTTTTCCCTGCAAAACAATCTTGTCAGTGGTAAGATTAATCACAAAGAATTTAGTTGAGGTGAATGCTACCAAGTTACCTCTATCACACAATTGTGATATACTAATTAGACTTTATTTTAGGTCGTCTATCAAATAGACATTCTCAATCGAGTGAGAGTCAGTCTTACCTACCTTACCAACCCCAATGATCTCACCTTTCTTCCCATTTCCAAAGGAGACATTACCTCCTTTGAGGTCCTCAAGTGAAAGGAACTGGTTCTTGCTTCCTGTCATGTTCTTTGAGCAGCCACTATCCATGTACCATATTTGGCTGCTCCCCTTCACTTGGACCTGCAAAAGAAAATCAGGGGTTAATCTTAGTAACCCAAACTAGTTTGGGTCTCTTTCTATAGGCAAAAGGATGAATCAAATTCTTTTTAGCCCAACCTGACAGCCTATCTTTCCCTTGAACAAACTTTTTATTCTTTTGACTAGCCTTTTCTTTTGC
>AWOL01S0136693.1:0-12426 GCA_000715115.1 Nicotiana otophora
TAAATCGTATTGTGAAGTTATTTATTATTTTGCTTAATCGAAAGAGGAGCTTTATATGAATTTTTTTACATCTTATACTCTAGTTTAAATTCGTGATTCAACTAGGTAATCAAACGAGCCTCTTGAATTATTAATCGAACTAGAAAATAGGAAAATATTCGTGAGAAGTTACCTTTTAGACTAAAACCATCATTTTATTCGTTGCAATTGTTCACTGTGCTTCAATTGGATTAATTACTGAAATTAATGTTTAATCGAAAGAGGAACATTAACTTCAAGTGTAATCTAATTATCTGTTGAATTCGTGAGAATCAACAGTACTATAGAGTAAACTAATTCAAGAATTGGATCTCGAGTCAATTATCTTGCATTTGTCTAGTCAGTTACCCTTATTTCTCTCATTGATATTTCTTTGTTGCTCAACCTTTTGTCTTTCGTGATCAATTAATAATTTCTTAATTTTAGTAGTTAATCATAGTTGATAATCATTCAATCAAGTCTTAATTTTTCTGGATAGTGATTAACTAGAAATTATTGGAACACTGTTTAAAAGAAAATAATTTAACTATACTATCTTTGACTAACGAGTATAAACTTCGTATTGTGTTTTGCGATCGTCAAATTTTAACGTCGTTGCTGGGGATTGGCAATCAATAGTGTTTAAAGTAGTTTTTAATACTAATTCAGAATCAATTTGTCTTTATTGTATTCATATTTTCTCACTTGTGTGCAGGATACAAGTTTAACTTATCTGGTGTATGACTTGATCTTCTTCAAAGGAAGTGACCCCATATGATCTAGAGGTGGAAAAGCGTCTGCGACAATTGAGGAAAGAGAAAGAACCCACCAAAAACATTCTTGGGGCAATCTTCAACCCAAGAGAACATGGCCAAAAACGATGAGGAGGTAGTTGATTTGGCTACACGGGAAGCATCCCAATAGAGAGAACAAGCTGCATGGATAGCAGTTGAAGCAACCCTTATGGCTGCTGATGAATTGTCGAAGAGGATGTGGGTCAAAGATTCAATCTAAATCGACCCCTGGTTGAAGACAAGTCTGAAAATTTGGCACCCAGGCTCGGAGATCACTAGGTGACTATACCAGACTAGTCTACAATTAGGGTCTGTCAAGTGTTAGACCTCCACCCATGGCAGCAAACAACTTCGAGTTGAAGCAAGTCTTGCTTTAAATCATCCAAAACAACGGTGTCTTCATAGGGAAGGTGAATGAAGATCCTAACACTCACTTGATGGACTTTGAGGAAATCATGAACACATTTCAGTATAATGGAGTATCAAAAGATGCAGTCTACTTAAGGGAATTCCACTTTTTACTGAAGGATGATGCGAAGCACTGGCTTCGTAGCTTACCAACGGGGTCGATCAATGTTACACCCCATATTTTCGTACGTGAGAGTACGTCGTCGTAAGTAAATTAATGTAAGATCAGAAATGAGATTATATTTGAAAGTATATAAAGTAAGTTAATCATGTTACCGTGGAGGTCACAAATCTTTAAGATCACGGATAACAAGTACCAAGAGGGTTGGAAGGCTTAAAAGATAAACGAATTAAAGAAAATAAGTTTCGACGAAAGTTGACAAGTTGAGAATATTATGACATATACTTTGGGGTGAGACTAGGGTTCTTAACATGATAAGGAGGTTATGTTATGAGTTATTTTAGTCGTATGATATTCGTGTGTTACGTTTTGAAGTCAAGCGAGTTGTGGAATAAAAGTTGGCAAAAGTCATCACAAGTTATATGCATAATGTGCTGAAAATTAGGTCACATGTAGTAAATCTTTTCTTCTATTATACTTGGAATTACATGATGACAAACATATCAAATTTAAGATCTACGAGTCTAGTTTCTAATTCATTAAACCGTTCATCGATACAACATCATAGTAGAGAAATATTTGCGTTTGTGTGAGACCGTGCAATCAGCTCCCAATGGGACCCACTTAGGTGATGGACGACCCTTGAACATTTTAAAGGGTTTGGACGGCTCATTTTTGGTCATTTTCGACCAAGGAAAGTTCTCAAACTCTCTCAACACCTCTCTAACAGTCCTCCATGGTTCCAAGTCGAATCCAAGGTGGTTTTGCCTAGACCTAACCTCAAAAATTAGCCTAAGTAAAGAAAAGAGTCTCTATGGTGTTGTGATGCCATTAAAGGTGCTTGTAAGCTAAGAGAAGCTTTAGTTAGAGTTTGTTCTGATTATTTAAGGTATGTATAATACCCTATTGCTTGGGCTTAAGCTTATCTATATGCTGGTTAAGTTATTTGGATGAAAAATTATAAGATAGAACTTGAAGTTGTATAAGAAGTTGTTGTCTCTTATTGAACTATTTTGGAGTTGTGTATATGACTTCATATGTTTAGAAATTATGGAAAACAAGTTGTCTATAATATTGTTAGTATGATTATGTTGGTTTACATGTCAATCTTGTTGAAGAAGTTGGTTACTAGAAAAGAAATGGCTATAAAGCACTTGGAAGTTATCCATAGTGATATTATCTTGTGTTAGGCTATTTCGGGTAACTTTGAAATTGAGCATAAGGTTGGAAATCATTTAAAAGGTATTGGTTATTATACTGGATATATTACTAAGTTCAATAATGAATGATAACGGGGTTGAAGGGTGCTAAAGGGATTCAATCCGAGCTAGCCGCTCGTCGTGATATGTTAATGACTTGTTAATGAAATATTTTGTACACTATTGTTGATGTTGTTCTTATTGTATTGCTCTGGTTAGAGTTTTTGGTATATGGTATTATAGGAGGCCCTTGTTACAGGGGAGATGCTTCCCAAATTTACATAAACGCGCTACTAGTTAAGTTGCGGACTTAGCATTTACTCAGCATTCATTTTGAATCTCCTTATGCTATGGTAGATTGCGTTGAGTTGCTTGAAGAATTGCTTGGAAAGTATTAAGGACTCAACGGAGTTAAGGTATGTTAAGGATATCCCTTATTTCCTTTTGGTATGATCCATATGATACAACGAAATGAGCAAACACGTAACTTTCACAAGTGACTCTATTCTTAGAAGTACTAGGGATGCCTATGTTCTTGATTTTTCATGTGTCCTATTATTATATCATCTGTTCATGGGTCTTAGAAAATACGTAAGTTGATAAAGTTAATTCCATGATATTAACCGAAGGCATATTGATCTTATGACAATCCGAGAGATCTTATTGACTTACTTCTTATGTATTGCATTCATTTATACATGTACGTTGACCCATGACCAGATGGCATTATATACGCGTATATTATATGTATATGGGGTATAGGGAAAGGTTATGGCAATATATACAAACCACCACCTGATCAATTGGTATACATTGATGATTTCACCCATAGAGGCCGAGATGATATGATGGGATGCCCTCAGAGGCTTGATGACGTTATGTACGCATATACCTATGCATGATATGACATTTATACGTATATGCATAATACTATAAATGTTTCATGATTCACAGAGCTATTCAGACTTACAGGTTGAGTTCTTTACTCCATGTTTCTTTCATGTCTTTTATATACTGCTCTTCATGCCTTACATACTCGGTACTTTATTTGTACTGACGTCCTTTTTGCCTGGGGACACTGTGTTTCATGCCTGCAGGTCCCGATAGACAGGTTGATAGTCCTCCTAGTAGGCTATCAGCTTAGTGGAAGGTGTTTGTGCACTCCACTTGCTTCGGAGTTGCCTATTTGGTTAGTATACTTTGGACATGTATAAATTGGTATGGCGGGGCCCTATCCCGGCCTTTATGATGTTTATGTACTCTTAGAGGCTTGAAGACATATGTCATGTATATGGATGATTGTATGGCCTTGTTGGCCTATGTTTTGAGTGTACAAATGATCATTTCGGTCGTATAGGTCTGTATGTCACATGTATAAGTTTCTATATCATGTTAGGTCATCTTATGTCTAGTATTCCCTTATGTTTTATTCTGGTTATCTCATGACGACCCTTATGGACCGCTTACCCATGACGGTATGATAAGAAAGATATATTACGTTGGTACTCGGTTGAGTAAGGCATCGGGTGCCCATCGCAGCCCTGCGGTTTGGGTCGTGACAATTAGAACATGGGAAGATATGACAAAAACGTTTCTTGACAAGTACTTCTCAGCTGCAAAAATAGGGAAATTTACAACTTCTGCCAGAAGGACACTAAAACGGTTTTCGAAGCTTGGGAAAGTTTCAAGAAGATAGTGAGAAGGTATCAGTATAATAGAATTGAGTTGTGGATGCAACTACATGACTTTTGGGATGGACTGACACCCTTTTCACGACGAACTCTGAGTACCGCATGTGGAGGTCCATTAATGAAGAAAACTTTGGAGGAGGTTGTCACAATCCTTGATGAATTGTCTGAGGATACTAACTAATGGCCTGTTGAGAGTAATGATAGAAGAAAATATGTTGGGGTTCACCAGGTGGACACTAACACATCAGTGCAAACCCAACTAGACACCATGGACAAAAAGATAAGAAAATTTACTTTAGCCAAGGTATAGAGTGAGCCGCAAGCAGCATATGACTTTTGTAGAATAGGACACCCTACACATGAGTATGTCAAGATTCAGCCGAGGAAGTTAACGTTGTGGGAAACTATAATAGAGGAAACTATCAATGTGGGAATAACTACAATGCTATAGGACAAAGACATCCAGGTTTCTCTTGGAGTTCAGTTAGCGGGAGTTTGAATTTGTGGAACCAAAATAATCATAGACCCCAGGGTCAAGGACCACAAGGTTTTCAAAACTAGTCGAGGAAGCAGTACCAGCAACACCAGCCACAATAGTCAATTCAATATAGTATGGAAGGTAACAATCAAAGTTGTATCTCTGAGAAATGGCAAAACATTGGCCGACCCAGTTGTGAAGTCTAGACCCGAGGTGGTGAACAAGCAGGCTGAGACACTGGAAGAGCAAAAGAGTGAAGAACAGAAAAGCCAGAGTAGTGGGGTGCAAAAGGAAATTGAAGACAGTAGACACATTCCAGTTCTGCCATTCCCTCAAAAGATGAAGCGGGAAAAATTAGACAAGTGTTTTGGATGGTTCTTGGAGATGCTCAAGGAACTTTACGTGAACATTGCCTTCACAGAGGTGCTCACTCAGATGCCTGCTTATGCTAAATTCTTGAAGGAAATCTTGTCCAGCAATAGAAAATTAGAGGAGACAATAGTGGTCAAGCTGAATGCCCACTGCAGTTCCATATTGTAAAACAAAATTCTTCAAAAGTGTGGGGACCGAGGAAGCTTCACCATACCATACTCGTTGGGGAGTGAGAAATTCGACAAGGCCCTATGTGATTCTCGTGCTTCTACAAATCTGATGCCTTTGTCTGTGTTCAGGAAACTGGAAGGTGAGTTTGGAGTGATCAAATCAATACCAGTGTCTCTACAACTGGCTGACCAGACCACCATTTTGCCTGAGGGAATCATTGAGGATATTCTAGTATGTTTGGACAAGTTTGTTTTCCCCCTAGATTTTATTGTGGTGGACATGGAAGTGAACAAGGAGGTGTCTCTAATCCTAGGGAGGTCTTTTCTATGTACAGACAGAGCAATTCTTGATATCTACGAGAGGCATCTTATGCTCAATAAGGGTAACAAAAAGGTAGTGTTCTAGATGAAGAGAATGATGAAATACCCCAGTGATAAGGCATCTGCCTACTTGTGTTTCAAGTTAGATGTTGTTGGGGAATTGACTGAAAAATACAAGTTTGACAAGCTTGTTGGGGATATTCTAGAGAGGTGTATTACTCTATCTAGCACAGTGGAGGATGAAGATCCCGAAATAAAGAAAGAGGCTGAAGCTCTTGAGACTGAGGACTAAGTGGTTGATAAGGAGGAACTAAAAAAGGAGGCTTCTAAGCCTAGTGTGGAATTGAAAGTCCTCCCTACTCACTTTAAATATGCTATTCTTGAAACTAAAAATTTCCTGTAATTATTTCTACTTACTTGACAGGTGCACAGAAACAAAAGTTGGTGTAAATGTTGAGAATGTAAAAGAAGGCCATTGGCTAGACCATAGCTTATATTCAAGGAATCCAGTGGTGCATACCCAACGTAAGCTAAACAAAAATCTGAAAGAGGTAGTGCACAAGGAGATTATTAAGTTTTTAGATGCGGGAGTGATTTTCCCCATCTCTGAAAGCCAGTAGTCCAGTCCTGTGCAAGTTTTACCTAAGAAGGGGGCATGATAGTGGTGAAGAATGAAGACAATAAATTGATCCGAACAAGAATAGTCACTGGGTGGAGAATGTACATTGATTATAAAAGGTTGAATGATACAACAAGGAATTACCACTTTCCACTTCCCTTCATTGATCAAATGCTCGAGAAAGTGGTCGGACATGGCTGTTATTGTTTCTTGGATGGGTACTCAGGCTACAATCAGATATCCATTGCCCCAGAAGATATTGAGAAGACCACTTTCACTTTCCTTCAGGTATTTTTGCTTACAGGAGGATGACATTTGGGTTGTGTAATGCACCAGCCACTTTTCAGAGGTGCATCATGTTTATATTCTCCGATCTAAATGAAAAGTGTATAGAGGTATTCATGAATGATTTCACTCTGTTTAGTGATGATTTTGATGACTTTTTAAAAAAATTAGAGCTTGTGCTTGAACGTTGTGAGGCCATTCACCTAGTTCTTAACTGGGAGAAGTGCCACTTCATGGAGAAAGAGGGAATTGTTCTGGGCCACAAAGTAACTGCACATGACATTGAAGTTGATAGAGCAAAGGTTGATGTAGTTACTACACTCCCTCCACCGACCTCTATAAAGAGCATAAGGAGTTTCTTGGGACATTCTGGGTTCTATAGAAGGTTCACCAAATACTTTTCCAGCATTACCAAGCCGTTGACTACATTGCTAGGGAAGGATGTCAAGTTTGTGTTCATTGTCGAGTGCGTAAGAGCATTTGAATTGATGAAGAAAAAACTTGTGAATATTCCTATTATGGTGACACCTGATTGGAGTCAACATTTGAAATAACATGTGATGCTAGTGATGTAACTGTGGGGGTGGTTTTGGAGCAAATAAAAGATAAGATGTTTAGGTCCATCTACTATACAAATAGGATGTTGAATGATGCTCAAGTCAACTATGCCACTACTGTGAAAGAGTTCTTTATGTGGTCTTTGCTTACGATAAGTTTAGATCATATTTTGTGGGGAGTAAAGTGATTGTGCACACTGATAACTCAGCCTTGAAATATCTATTGAGTTAGAAGAAGTCCAAGCCGCCTCTGATACGGTGGGTATTGTTTCTCCAAGAGTTTGACTTAGAGATCAAGGATGTGAAGGTCACAGAAAATCAAGTCGCAGATCATCTATCTCAACTTGAGATACCTCCGGTTGAGATAGTGGAAATAAGGGAAGAGTTCCCTGATGAGCAGATTTTCTCTATTACTGCGGTCTCCGAAAGGCCGCCCTGGTATGCTAATGTAGCCAACCTTTTGGCTAGTGGATGGTGGTCGCATAACATCTCTCGTGATCAAAGAAGGAAGCTTCAGGGAGAGGTAAAAAATTATTTTTGGAATGACCCCTTCTTGTTTAAACTGTGTGCAGATGGTGTGATCCGAAGATGTGTACCTGAATGAGAAATGACAAGCATTCTGTCTCATTGCCATAATGGAGAAGCTGGAGGACACTATGGTGGAAATTGCACTACAACGAAGGTCTTGGAAGTTGATTTCTATTGGCCTACTTTATACGAAGACACACGGGCGTATGTAACTGCTTGTGACAAATGTCAAAGGGCAGGTAACATTAGAAAGAGGGATGAAATGCCTCTAAANACAACAAGGAATTACCACTTTCCACTTCTCTTCATTGATCAGATGCTCGAGAAAGTGGTCGGACATGGCTGTTATTGTTTCTTGGATGGGTACTCAGGCTACAATCAGATATCCATTGCCCCAGAAGATATTGAGAAGACCACTTTCACTTTCCCTTCAGGTATTTTTGCTTACAGGAGGATGCCATTTGGGTTGTGTAATGCACCAACCACTTTTCAGAGGTGCATGATATTTATATTCTCCGATCTAAACAAAAAGTGTATAGAGGTATTCATGAATAATTTCACTCTGTTTAGTGATGATTTTGATGACTTTTTAAAAACATTAGAGCTTGTGCTTGAACGTTGTGAAGCCATTCACCTAGTTCTTAACTGGGAGAAGTGCCACTTCATGGAGAAAGTGGGAATTGTTCTGGGCCACAAAGTAACTGCACATGACATTGAAGTTGATAGAGCAAAGGTTAATGTAGTTGCTACACTCCCTCCACCGACTTCTGTGAAGAGCATAAGGAGTTTCTTGGGACATGATGGGTTCTATAGAAGGTTCACCAAATACTTTTCTAGCATTACCAAGCCGTTGACTACATTGCTAGGGAAGGATGTCAAGTTTGTGTTCACTGTCGAGTGCGTAAGAGCATTTGAATTGATGAAGAAAAAACTTGTGAGTATTCCTATTATGGTGACACCTGATTGGAGTCAACATTTGAAATAACATGTGATGCTAGTGATGTAATTGTGGGGGTGGTTTTGGAGAAAATAAAAGATAAGATGTTTAGGTCCATCTATTATACAAATAAGATGTTGAATAATGCTCAAGTCAACTATGCCACTACTGAGAAAGAGTTCTTTATGTGGTCTTTGCTTATGATAAGTTTAGATCATATTTTGTGAGAAGTAAAGTGATTGTGCACACTGATCACTCAGCCTTGAAATATCTATTGAGTTAGAAGGAGTCCAAGCCGCCTCTGATACGGTGGGTGTTGTTTCTCCAAGAGTTTGACTTAGAGATCAAGGATGTGAAGGTCACAGAAAATCAAGTCTCAGATCATCTATCTCAACTTGAGATACCTCCGGTTGAGATAGTGGAAATAAGGGAAGAGTTCCCTGATGAGCAGATTTTCTCTATTACTGCGGTCTGCAAAAGGCCGCCCTAGTATGCTAATGTAGCCAACCTTTTGGCTAGTGGATGGTTGTCGCGTAACATCTCTCGTGATCAAAGAAGGAAGCTTCAGGGAGAGGTAAAAAATTATTTTTGGAATGACCCCTTCTTGTTTAAACTGTGTGCAGATGGTGTGATCCGAAGATGTGTACCTGAATGAGAAATGACAAGCATTCTGTCTCATTGCCATAATGGAGAAGCTGGAGAACACTATGGTGGAAATTGTACTACAACGAAGGTCTTGGAAGTTGATTTCTATTGGCCTACTTTATACGAAGACACACGGGCGTATGTAACTGCTTGTGACAAATGTCAAAGGGCAGGTAACATTAGAAAGAGGGATGAAATGCCTCTAAAATCCATTCCGGTATATGAAATTTTTGAGATATGGTGCATTGACTTCATGGGCCCGTTTCCATCGTCTCATTCTTATGAGTATATCCTAGTAGCCATTGACTACGTCTCTAAATGGCTCGAAATAATCCCTACTAGGACTGATAATGCTCGGGTGGTGTGTGAGTACTTACGAAAGAACATCTTTACCCGTTTTGGGATACCTCGAGTGATTATTAGTGACAATGGGTCGTACTTCGTGAACAAGCAGTTTGCTAATTTGTTGGCTAAGTATGGGGTCACACATAAAACAGGAACCCATACCATGCCCAAACTAGTGGGAAAGTTGAAGTGGCTAATCGTGAGCTTAAACGAATTCTTGAAAAGAGTTAGTACTTCTCGTAATGATTGGTCTGTGAAATTGAATAAAGCTCTAGGGGCGTACAAAACTGCATTCAAAACAACTATAAGGACTTCACCATTCAAATTAGTATATGAAAAAGTGTGTCACCTACTTGTAGAGATAGAACATAAAACTTATTGGGCAATTAAATTGCTTAATCTTGATCATAGTCTTGCAGGTGAACACAGGTTATTGCAAATGAATGAATTGGAGGAGTTTAGACTGGACGCGTATGAAAATGCACAAATTTTTAAAGAGAAGACAAAAAGGTGGCATGATCGCCTGATTAAGCCAAAGGAATTTCATGAAGGGGACAAAGTCTTACTATATAATAGTAGACTTAGGTTGTTCCCCAAAACATTCAAGTCAAGATGGACGGCTCCGTATGTGGTGAAACATGCCTCACCATATGGTGCCATTGAGATCCAAGATAAGGAAGGGAGTGATAGCTTTAAGGTGAATGGACACAGGTTGAAACCATACCTTGTTAGAGGATTTGACAAACAAGTGACGGAGTCAAGCTGACGGCTATAACTCAGAACTACTTCAGACCCTTTTTGTTGCTTTTGTAGAGTAGTTTAGATGATTGTAGATTAGGACTAATAGATTTTAGGAGTCTTGGTACTTGTTTGGATAGGCATGAGCATGAATTATACACAAAACAACTACATAATAGAGTGGGGGTGCAACCCGTGGGGTAAAATAAAAAAATGGCGGAACTCTGAGAAAAATGGCCTAGCACGCCACGTGGGGCGCCGCGTGGTGCACTAAGCTAGGTCAAAGTGTTGTTTTTGACATAAAATAGCTCTCTGATAACTCCATTGTCTCTCCTAGGGCGCCGCACCCCGCGACATGACCGTTCATTGTTTCGGCCAAAAATTTAAAAAAATGGAAAATTGAAAAACAAAAGAAGAAGAAAAAGACGCCCAGTTTTGTTACTTATTACCCGATCCCTTTCCCCACTTTTACCCCCCTCTCTTATTCTCCCTTCTCTCATTCCTCTCTAATCCCTCTCTAACTCACCCCCAAAATCCCTACTTCTACCCCAAATTCTTCAACTCCAAGTTTTCCCATCTTCCTCCATAGTCAAGGTAAGTGATTTTCTCCCATATTGTTTTTCTCTTTTATTTTTTTGTTGTAATTTTAGTTAGTTTTAGTTCATTTTTCCTAACCCTGGGTAGTTTTAATTTTTTGGTTATTCTTCATAATTTGGCCGAAATTATTCTTGATTTTGTTGGGATGTGCTTACACCTATGGATGATTTGTAATATGTAACAGTGATATTGAAAGAATTATTTGATGAAGCTTGGTGGGTTTTGGAGTTTGGCCAAAAATTGGAGCCTTTTGGGATGAATTTTGTGCACTTTGTTGTTATTACGAATATGTTGTGATTGTGTTGGATGATGTGAATGGTGCTATTGTGTGGTGGTTCTAGACCACTTCGAGTTGAAATTATAAGTTGAACTTGGTGACTATAATGTGTTTGATAAAATTTCTTAATGACATAGAATGTGAAATTTGTTGCTTAATTGGAGAATAATTATTTTGTGATAACGTGATGATCGATGATAAGTATGGAGTGGGCATCATGTTCTTATGTTGTGAAATAAAAACATTTTAGCCCCGAGCGCTAATTGATTGATCACCCCATGCTATTGTGTTACTAGTTGCTAATTGGAATGTACGATTCATGTTAAGTACTTGTGTAGTAGTGTAGTACAACTTTTTGATTTTATTTTCTTAGTTACTCGTTTAGCTTCTTGATTTTGTACTTTACAATAGCATAGTGTAATCGTGGGTTGTATTGTTGTAATATTAGTTCGGTGATTGGGCAGGTTTTTGATTACTTGTGACGTGCTATTAATGGGGTGGTTGCCCCGTTTGATCTTGATTTTTGTTCTAAGGGTTATGGCTAATTTTGTTCGTCTTGTACAGGTACAACGCCGTACCAACAGACATGCTAACACTGATTCTTCTAGGGTTGCTTCTAGTAGTCGTAGATGAGGTACGCGGGCACCACCCGGCCCCCGATTGGACGAGGATATCGAACACATTGATCCGGATGCGACGTGGTCTCGGGGTGCAAGTATGGCATTTGGGTTGTGCCAGCTCATGCTAGAAATTGGTATAGGACCTTTTTCATGCGATGAACCCGGACCCTAAGGTTGGTATTGATGATGGGAAGTTATCCCGGAAGTAATCTGGGATATACAATAACATCCGAGCCTTGGGTTTTGAAAGTTTGTTCCATCCCGGTAAGGTGGTGAAAGTGAACTTGGTGAAGGAGTTTTATGCCAACTGGCAGCCTGAGGACAGTTTGGATGTTGTGTGTGAGGTACAAGTGCGAGGCAAGGTGATCTCATTTTCGTCTCAGATGATTAATCAGATTATGGGATTCCCGGAGCACACTCATAAGCTATATTTTAGGCTTCTTCATCGCCCAAACTATCTGGATATCCAGCGATAGTTGTGTGGAGCTAACTCTCTTTCCACATGGACGAGGGATGCCAATGAGTACCACAAAGATATGAAGAAACGCACGTTTTAGCGCCTGACCTTGGTTCTACTACGGTGGATAAATGCCAAGATTATACCTACCTAGAGCGATACTGATGTGTCCAGGGTGAAGGTGTGTCTGATTTACGCCTTCCTGACCAAGATAAAGTTTGATCTTGGTAAGATCATGCTTGAGAATAT
>AWOL01S0136702.1:510-25521 GCA_000715115.1 Nicotiana otophora
TATATATATATTATGGGTAGGTCGGGGCCCTGTTCCGATCACAATATATCTATCAGTAGAGGCTTGTAGACATATCCTGTTGGTTAGTGCAGTATGTTGGGTTTGTAGGCCTGGTATGTATAATTTGGTGGTTTGTCAGCTGTAGTAGCTATGACGGCCTTGTCGGCCTAGCTTTATATTGATGTTTAGTTAGTGCTAGTTTCCATTCAGTTTTATATTTTGCTTCGCAAATTGTGTTGCAAGGTGGCCCCATGGCCAAAGTATGACATTATATGTTCTGAGTCCCTTAGTCGCAATTTGGTACGCCCTGTTAGGTGAGGCACCGGGTGCTGGTCTCGCTCCGAGGTTCGGGGCATGACAATAATGAATCATATGTATGGCCAAGAGAGCCAATGAAATAATAATGTTGTAAGTGGTTGAAAGTACGAATAAAGTGATATATGGTAGGAAAGGCTATGAGATGTATGTATTTGTACTTTTGTTTTCAATGTGTTATGAAACCCTATGGACGGTCAATGAAACGCATAGGAATATTGTGTTTTGAAACCCTATGGACGGTCTATGAAACACATAGGAATATTGTGTTATGAAACTCTATAGACGGTCTATGAAATGCATAGGAATATTATCTTATAAAATCCCGTGGACGGTCTATGAAACGCATAGGTATATTGTATTATGAAACCCTATGGACGGTCTATGAAACACATAGGAATATTGTGTTATGAAACTCTATAGACGGTCTATGAAATGCATAGGAATATTATCTTATAAAATCCCGTGGACGGTCTATGAAACGCATAGGTATATTGTATTATGAAACCCTATGGACGGTCTATGAAACACATAGGAATATTGTGTTATGAAACTCTATAGACGGTCTATGAAATGCATAGGAATATTATCTTATAAAATCCCGTGGACGGTCTATGAAACGCATAGGTATATTGTATTATGAAACCCTATGGACGGTCTATGAAACACATAGGAATATTGTGTTATGAAACTCTATAGACGGTCTATGAAATGCATAGGAATATTATCTTATAAAATCCCGTGGACGGTCTATGAAACGCATAGGTATATTGTATTATGAAACCCTATGGACGGTCTATGAAACACATAGGAATATTGTGTTATGAAACTCTATAGACGGTCTATGAAATGCATAGGAATATTATCTTATAAAATCCCGTGGACGGTCTATGAAACGCATAGGTATATTGTATTATGAAACCCTATGGACGGTCTATGAAACACATAGGTATATTGTATTATGAAATCCTGTGGACGGTCTATGAAGCGCATAGGCATATTGTGTTATGAACTCTTGTGGACGGTCTATGAAACGCATAGGTGCATTATGTATTAGAAGTATAGGTGTATGGTATGAATAAACACTATGGACGGTCTACGAAATGCACAAGTGTATAATATGATATGTGAACACTAAGGACGGTCTAATGAGACACATTATTAATGCAGACAATAGGTGCCACTTTCGTTGTCCTTGTTTGTACATGTTGTTTAAATTACATTATATTATGTGTTCCACGTATAGATCATATGGGCATTCTATTTTGAAAGAGGATTTCTAGCTATACATACTAGTGCTATTCGAAAGTACTAACGTCTCTTTTGTCAGGGGCGATGCATCTTTAATGGATGCAGGTGGTTCTACAGTAGGCGGCATTGATCAGTGATAGCAGTACACTCTTTTCAGCTGATTTGGTGAGCCCCACTTCATTTCGGGGTCATGTACCTTTTGTTTCTCATGTACTGTGTTTTGAGGTATAGCCGGGGCCTTGTTGCCGGCATTTCCATATTACTCTTCTATTGTACTTAGAGTCTCCGTAGATAGGTTGTGGGTTGTGGTTGATGTTGGGAATTGAACTAGAAATGTTAGTATTTGAAAATAATGCTTTTCATTAATTCTATAAACGCGTAATAGTTTGGAAATTATGAATGAAGCTGCTAATGGGAATGAAATGGAAGTTATTAATGAAATCTTTTTAGTGTTGATTAATGGAGTACATCTCCTCTTTATTCATGGATGAGTTTGGGTAGAAGGTAATCTAATAGGCTTGCTCGGCCGGGTTCTCTCAGTTGAGAGCCGGTCGCGCTCCTCGATTTTGGGGCATGACACGCGGGATCGCAAATGCGGAGTTGAGCTCCGCAGGTTTAAGGGTGCGGGAGTTTATATGGATCGCAAAAGCGACAGAATGTCCGCAAATGCGGAAATTGTTGGGTAGTGTTATAAGTCGAGGGTTTAGCTTATTTTTCATTATTTGGAGATTTGGAGCTCGGCTAGAGGCGATATTTGTAGAGATTTTGACAACACAATGGAGGGTATGTAATCTCTACTTGATTTGGATGTTAGATCTTTATTCCCCATTATCTTAAGCACATGGAATACGGAATTGAAAGAGAAAAAAATTGGGTTTTTTGTGTTAGATTTTGGAGTGTTATTATTTAAGTTATGAACCCTAATTTTAAATGAAATTTGGGTGAAACTTGTATGCTTGGACACGTGTTGAAATGGGTGATCGAGAATTTTGACTTTTGTCAGGTTCCGGGGTGAGGGCCTGGGTTGAATTTTGTGTTGACTTTGTGTATTTAATTAAAGATCGAGCCTTCATGCTCCGTTATTGTTCCCTTTAGCATTATTTGGCAACATAATATGTTATTTGACAAGATTCACGCCATTCGGAGATCGATTCGCAAGGGAATGCATATTTGGAGTATTGATTCTCATGCACTGAGGTAAGTATCTTGCCTAAGCTTTGTTTGAGGGTAATTTCCCATTGGCTATGGTATTTGATATATGTTGGGGTGACGCACGTACAAGGTGATGAGCGTATATGCGTACACCGTGGTTATTCATGATCCGGATAGACTTTAGGCTATTATGTGCCTTGTGTCGCTATCATGCCTTCTTTTTACCTTGTTTTCCCTACTTGTATGACAACTTGAGCTATGATTCATGCTAGAAATAATGCCTAGGCTAAGTACTTATCCGTTAATACATGCTAGAGCTATTTTTCTATGTTGATCTATTTGCCTTGATTGTACTCATATTTTTCAGTCATTATATTATATCTACGTGTATTATCACCATCTATGTACACTTCTTATATATTATATCACTTGTTGTTAGTGTCCTTAATTGTGTGACATAGGTTTGAGTAGATTTATGGAACGTTGGTATAATCCGTGCGGTATATTGGTTTTGATACTGTAAGATGTTGGCATGTTGAGATTTAAGTGGATTAATGACTGAACTTATGTCATAGAGTCGTGTTGATATTGATAATGAGATCACGTGTACGCCAGGACCCATATAAGGTTGAGTGGTATTGATAGTGATGTGACGCATGCGCTAGGCCCCATATTAGGATAAGTTATGATGATCGTTGACTTTTGATCTGATCAGCGCTTGGGCTAGGATCCGCTCCTCTGGAGCCAGGTGATAACCCATGTTACTTTGGACTTTGTGAGTGTAGGCACTTGATACGTGCTTAGAGAAGAGCTTATTCTAGGCACCTGTATAATGCTGAGTGTGGTTGTGTGATGATCGAGGGGTATTCGTGCCATGTACTATGTGTTTCTTGAGATTGTGTTTGCTTGAAGATTTAAACTGTGATATTGTTGGACTTTGCATGAATACTTGTTATGCAGGCATAGAGTCATAATTTCCTCATGCTAGTTGATATTTGATGTCTTTAAAAGTTGATGCATTGATTGAATTATTTGGAAAGCATGCTTATTTCCACTTAATCTAATAAAATTGAACTTGATATTATTGAGTTACTCTACCTTTGTTATTAATATGCTGTTATTGTTGTTGTTGGTTGTTGAAAATGAGTATTGGTCCTTGCCAAGCTCGTCATTACTTTCAACTCGAGGTTAGGCTTGTTACTTATTGAGTATATGAGATTGGTTGTACTCATACTACACACTACATGTTATGTGCAAATCCAGGTGCTTCTGATAGAAGTGATTGCTAATGGGTGGCATCTATTCCTATTGGTGACTGCGAGGTAGCACTGTTGTTCCATTGGCTGGCCTTGAAGTCCTTTTTCTTACTTCATGATTATTACTGTTAGTCATTCAAACAATACTGTATTTTGATCAGACTTGTACATATTACTCTATAGAGCTCATGTACTCAATGACATCAGATTTTGGGATGGTTTTCAGTTGTATCCTTATTGACTTCAGTTACCGCATTTGATACTATTTAAATATGTTATTTAAGTTTATTTATGCACATTTCTTAGGTCTCACGAGTCATGAGTAAGTCTTGTATAGTCTTGTGGATTGTTGCAGAGATGTCTGTACTTATCTTCGAGAGGCTATAAGGCTGTTAGGAAAACTTTTCTTTCATTCTCTATCACACTAATTCGATTATCCCCAAGTTTGAATTGTTTCATTTCTATTCCCCCACAGATGGTGAGGATGCATTCATCTAGTTCAGCTAAGCAAGTATCGGTACCCTAGGCCAGGGCCGTAAGAGGCAGGGGCCGAGGCAGAGGTAGGGTTGGAGTAGCTCCTATTGAGGAGGCGGTTCATGATTATGTTGAGACGGAGGTATTTTCTCAGGTTCCCCAGGGTTTATTTTTTGTGCCAACTATTTAGGTTGCTTTGGTCCATATGATTGGTTTGTTTAAGAGTTTGGATCAGGCTGGGGGATTTCCTACTGTACCAGCTACTTCTCATGCAGGGGGCAAAACGTAGACTTTAGCTACTCGTATCCCAGAGTAGGTGGCCCATGGTTATCAAACCCTGGAGTGTTACCACTTGGGGGAGTCCAACCTATTATTGTCGCGTTAGCCTAAGGATAAGCATGTGATGTAAGTTGATTAGCTAAAGAGACTGGATAAGTTCACGAAGTTGCATTCTCCTTACTTTAGTGGTACACTTTCAGAGGATGCCCAGAGTTTTTTGGATTTTTGTCATGAGATTCTGCACAATTTGGGACTAGTTGAGTCCAAATGGAGTTAAATTCACCGCCTTTCATATGCAGGGTCCAGCCAAGAGGTGGTGGTTGGTTTATGAGTTGGGCGGACCACCGGGATCACCTCCTCTTACCTTGGCTTAGTTCTCGAGGGTCATTTTGGAGCATTTTGTGCCCCGCACTAGCAGAGAGGAGCTGAGGAGGCAATTTGAGTACCTTTGGTAGGGTTCGATATCAGTTTTGGAGCATGAGATGTGGTTTACCGAGCTGTCCCATTATGATACTATTTTGATTCCCTCTGAGAGGAAAGAATAAAGAGATTTATTGATGGTCTTCACCATGGTATTAGAATTGCTATGGCTAGAAAGGTAGAGACCGGAACTCTATTTCACCAGGTTGTGGAGATAGCGCGTCTTATAGAGCACATTTGCACCGAGAATAAAGAAATGATGCAGGGTAGGGACAAGATGTCCAAAGATTCAAGTAGATTCAGTGGTGCCTCTTTTGGAGGCCGACACCGATTTGGAAAAGGTTATTCTAGCATACCAGTTTATAATTCACCACAGCACAGTCGAGGAGCTTCTATGCAATCCTCATTCAATGCCCTTCCAGCGTAGAGTTCTCATTTCACTTCATCCATTCAGGGTTCAACGATACTAGGTTCTTCTAGTTGGAATTTTAGTTCACGAGGTCTGACTCAGGCCCTACAGTCATTTTTTGTCAAAGGTCATTTTGAGTGTTGAGATCTGAGGCATGTTGGGAAATACAACCCCTATCTTCCAAAAGGTTCAGGATAGCAAGGGAGACAGACTATGATTCCTACACTGATTTCTACACCACTCATTTATCCAGGTTGGGTGGAGGCCATCCCAGACGTGGTTTTCCTAGAGCGGGAGCCCAGTCCAATGGAGGTCAAGCCATCTTGCTTTGAGTTCCTAGGGAGGACCGATGTTGTTGCTTCAGATGCTTTTATTACGAGTATTATTTCTAAATGCCACACAGATGCTTCAATAATATTTGGTCCAGGCTCTACTTATTCATATGTGTCGTCATACTTTGCTTTTTACCTGGATATGCCACGTGATTCGCTTGCTACCTCTATTTACGTATGTAGCGACCCAATCGGTCGTTTTGAGCTTTATTATTTCGTTTGGTGGTTTGAGAAGCTTCATATGATATATTATGACTTGCATGTATGATCGTTTTTAGTTTTCAAGTGGTTCGAGATTGATTTGGAAGAATGATTCTCGATTTGAAAGCTTTAAGTTGGAAGAGTTAACCAAGGTTTGACTTTTGGGTAAACGAACTCAGAATCGAGTTTTGATTGTTCTGATAGGTTCGTATGATGATTTTTGACTTGTAGATATCTCCAAATTCAGTTTTGGAGATTCCTAGAAGGATTCGACACTATTTATCGAAAGTTGGCAATTTGAAGAACTTAAGAGTTCATAAGTTTGACCAAGAGTTGACTTTGATGTTATTGGAGACAAATTGGTATTCTGAGACATTGGATAGGTCTATATAGGTAAATTTATCTTGTGTGAAAAGTTTGAAAGTAATCCAAAGTGTTTATGTGTGATTCAGACACTTTTGAAATAATGAAGATTTAACAACTTAAGAGAAATTCTATTTGGTTTGAGCCTCGCTTATTTGTTGTGATGTTCTTGTGGGTGTTTTGAGGCTTTGGATAAGTTTGGATAATGTATTGGTACTTGTTGGTAATATTGGATGGGTTCCCAAGGGGCTCAAGTATGTTTTGGATCATTGGTTGTGAAACTAATAAAGTTAAGGATTTGGAGTTTGACCATAGACAATATCGGGTCAAGATGACCTCTTTTCAGTGTTTTGAATGCGCGAGTAGGTTCGTAGCATGTTTTATGATTAAAATGTATATATGGTTTATGTCCGGGAGGTTCCGAATTAGTTTTAGATGCTAAAACGAAGATTTTCTTATTGCTAGTTTCTTTTATGGTGTAAATAATTACGAACATGCCATTTATGTCCTAGAAATTTCTGGACTTCCTTTAAAACTTCAAAACATTATATCTCCCTCATTTAAGGTCATATTGGGTGATTCAAAAATATATCTTGGGTGTAATCTCACAAGGAGTATGTTGGAATTATCAAATGTAAGTTTCGGGGTCATCTAAGAGCTAATTTGAGCTGGAACAACTGCTGCACCTGTTTCGAAATTTAGTCACTTTTTCTCACAAGGTTTTGGAGCTCGGATTTGGGCGATTTTGGAGGGGATTTTCACAATTTGGATTGGGTAGGATTTTTTGAATCGGATTTATTTATATTTCATGATTCTAACCTTGAATTTAGCGATAGTTTGATGAATCAATTTGAAGAAATTGGGGATTTTAGTAAAAATGTTTCTAAAACATAAATTGATGATTTGAAGGTCGATTTGAGGTTGGAATTGGATGACATTGGTATGGTTGGAATCATATCGGAATGAGTGTTCGGAATTTGTGAGTTTTTTTCAGATTCAGGGTGCGGGGTTGACTTTTTGATTTTAGTTAAAGCTCGAAGCTTTATTATCCGTTATATTTTTCTATGGCTATTATTTATGATATTGCGTTATTTTAAAGATTCACATGTGGTATTTAAAGATTTTCGGATTTGTGTATGGCTAGGGCCTGAAATCGATTGTGGATGGTGTCTTGATTTCCCGTACTTCAATATCAATATTGACTCTACATGGCAGTATTGGAGAGATGCAAGAAACTGCTTCGGGTTCACAGAAGTTCCCTTTAGAGCGAGGATTTCAGATTGAGTTATTTTTGGGTTTGGCATTCTATGTGATTCAGTTGAGTTAGATGAAATCAGTCCTGATGATTTGATTATGTGTTAACGGATTTCGAATAATTCACAATAATTATGGCCACGATTCAGGGTTGATGTCTTCTATGGGTATATGAGGTTTATTGCGTTATGATGTTCTCTCAGATTAATTTATGTATGAAGTTTCTGGTCGATGGGGTGTTTATCCCACTGGGGTTTCAGAGTTTATTATGAGATTTTCATATTTCCACTAGTTGGCATTGATAGTTGCAGTGAGCCGTGTAGGATTGAGATTTGCATGGGCAAGCTTGCAGTTTAGTTTCGAAGGGAAGGTCATGAGTTCTTAAAGGCATGGACGATTTTAGGTGTTTAAGAGAATGCTAGCACTATTTGATGTCACCTTAGTAAAGTGTGCAATTTAGGAGGCACATTGTGTTTTTACTTGCGGATGCTTGACTAATATTACGATGATTGCCTAGTATTGGGCTGTTGAGGGTGAGATTTTGCTACGTGGTGCAAAAGACCTATATGAGTATTTTCTGTAAGATGATTGTGTATGAGTGATGTATCATTCATTTCAGTAGTGGAGTTGGGTTCATATATGGAGACTCTAGTATTCTTGAGGTTTAGAGACTAAATGTTCACGTAAGTAGACTATTCTTTTATTGTGGACTGTGAAGATATGATAAGAATTGGATAGTTGATGGTATGTGTTATGGATAGGTTGCTATGGACTTTTGAAAGGTTGCTTACCTGTTTGGGGATGATTGGAATTTGTTTGTGGGCTATTTGTATGCCTAATGAAACTGGTTATTCTATATCAAATCTAATTTTATTCGTGCCCTGGTCTATGTTATATGATTTTCTCTTATACTATGACGGGTTGTGAGGCTACTTGATTATTGCATGCATGTTGTAATCCCATTTAGGCCTTGTGGCGATATATAAACGAGATGGCTCTTATGATGTTGATTTGCTTATTGCACCCTAGATGTGATCACCCTTTTTCTGTATTGTATTATTGTTCTCACCTCCCCATAATTATAGTTATGCACTCTATCGTGCTTGATGTCGACGCGCATGTGCTTAGTGAGCACAAGCATTATGGCTCGATGGGTATCCCTATATGGATTGATATGTTTGGGATCGGGTTGTACGCCGCAACGGAGTTTTGTAGGATACACTTCCTTGTGTTTATTTAGTGTGTTTTGTTTTCCCTTTGTGGGATGAGTTCATGAAATTATGCTTTTGTTGTTATATCAGTTGTACTTATTGGATAGTCCTCGTACCTTGTTTTCTTTCCATTTTTGGATATATCTGAGCTATTGCTTGTTTGGTATATGGATCGCATTATGTGAGGTTCCGTGTGGATTTTGATGTGACTTATCGGTTGGGCTGCTTGTATAGGATGGGACGAGGTTTTTGGACTTGGGATATGCACTACCGTATTAGGGTAAGGATTGTTTGGAAGAATAATACCATATTTTTTTCCAGAATTTGTCAATGGTCCTTGTCGGACGGGAGAACTCCACGACTTGTTTATTAGGTGAGTGGTTATGAGTTTCTACATGTTTCTTTTATCATTGGCAAAGTACGAAGGTTTGGAACAAGGTTTTATTTGATATGTTGTTTGTTACCGGTACCTTGTTTGGTAATGGGCAGCTATTGTGGCCAGAGATATTGCTATGGGCATATGAGCGATGGGCTACATTGTGTGGTTATATCTTGTGAATATATTTACGATTTGTTGCAGATGTTGAGATCGATACAGTATGTGTGTGTGAGAATCAGATCTTAGAAGGAGTCATGGATGTTGAAATTTGTTCTAAGGCGTATCGGTTAAGGTTAAAGGAAGAATCTTCAGTTGAGGTTGTGTCGATGGGATTTTAGGGATTGAGGTACGTGGGATCACCCATGAGTATATGTATGGAGGGTTTATACAGTGAATTGATGGCTTTGAAACGACTCTTGGCATGTTCGAGGACGAACATATGATTAAGTGAGGGAGAATATAATGACTCGATCGGTCATTTTGAACTTTAGTTTTCCATTTGATAGTTTAAGACTTTGAGTAGCTTCATATGATGTATTATGACTAGCTTGTATGGTCGGTTTTATTTTTCGAGTAGTTCGGGATTGATTTGGAAGAATGACTCTCGATTTGGAAGCTTTAAGTTGGAAGAGTTGACTAAGGTTTGAGTTTAGGGTAAACGAACGCGAAATTGAATTTTGATTGTTCTGATAGGTTCGTATGATTATTTTGGACTTGTACGTATGTTTGGATTCGATTTTGGAGGTTCCTAGAAGGATTCGACACTATTTATCGAAAATTGGCAATTTGAAGAACTTAAGAGTCCATAAGTTAGACCAAGAGTTGACTTTGATGTTATTGGAATCCAATTGGTATTCTGAGACATTGGATTGGTCTATATAATTGAATTGAACTTGTGTGCAAATTTTGGAATAATCCGAAGTGTTTAAGTATGATTTAGACACTCTTTTGAAAGAATGAAGATTTAACAACTTAAGAGAAATTCTATTTGGTTTGAGCCTCATTTATTTGTTGTGATGTTCCCGTGGGTGTTTTGAGGCTTTAGATAAGTTTGGATAATGTATTTGTACTTGTTGGTATGATTGGATAGGTTCCCAAGAGGCTCGGGTGTGTTTTGGATCATTGGTTGAGAAACTAGTTAAATTAAGGGTTTGGAGTTTGACCATAGTCAATATCGGGTCAAGATGACCTCTTTTCAGTATTTTGAGTGCACGAGCAGGTTCGTAGCGTGTTTTATTATTGAAGTGCATATATGGTTTGTGTCCGGGAGGTTCCGAATGAGTTTTGGATGCTAAAACGAAGATTTTCTTATAGCTGGGTTTTTTTCTGGTGTAAATAATTACGAAAATGCAATTTATGTCCCTGAATATTTCAGACTTCCTTTAAAACTTCAAAATACCATATTTCACTCATGTTAAGGAAATTGGGTGATTCAAAAATCTATCTTGGGTGTAATCTCGCTGGATTATGTTGGGATTATCAAATATGAGTTTCGGGGTCATCTAGGATCCGATTCGAGCTGGAACAGATGCTGCATATTTTTACTTGTTCCGGAATTTAGTCACTTTTTCTCACAAGATTTTGAAGCTCGGATTTGGGCGATTTTGGAGGGAATTTTCAAAATTTGGATTGGGGTAAGATTTTTTGACTCGAATTTATTTATATTTCATGATTCCAACCTTGAATTTAGCGATTGTTTGATGAATCAAGTTGAAGAAATTGGGGATTTTAGTAACACCTTTTCTAAAACATAAATTAATGATTTGAAGGCAGATTTGAGGTTAGAATTGGATGAAATTGATATGGTTGGACTCATATCGGAATGGGTGTTCGGAATTTGTGAGTTTTGTGTGGGTTCGGGGTGCGTGCCCGGGGTTGATTGTTTGGGTTGAATTTTCGATTTTAGTTAAAGACCGAAGCTTTATTATTCAAAATCTTTTTCTATGACTTTTATTTATGATATTAAATTATTTTGGCTAAATTCGAGCCATCCGGAGGTTGTTTCACATGGGAAAGGATTCTAAGAATATTGATTTAGTTTTTTTGAGGAAAGTGTCTTGCCTAGCTTTGTTGGGGGTTATCCATGCTCGGGGTAGATTATACGATTCTTTGTGCCTTGTTGGATTATGTGAATTCTTGCCTCTTGTTTTATTTGACTTCTATAATAATATGAATATTAAATTCAATGTTAGAAACTATGATTCAGCTTATTATAACTTGATTAAATTTGATGGACTTTTTGTGAAACTGTTGATGTGCTAAATTCGGTCATCACTATACCTAATCACGAATACATTACTACGACCTCTATTCTTGAGATACTTGGGTTCCATACTTTAGTTGAAGATCTCTTTAGAGATTTGTTGAGACACTTGAGAAATGGGGTTCTTGAAGTCTATTGAATTGTTTAATTGTGTAAGAGTTGTGATTCTCATATGCATGGTGTATTTTGCTTAACCACTTTTCTTGATGTTATTCGTGCTTCCTGCCTTGCTAGTTGTTGATGTGTGTGTGTGTGTGTGTGTGTGTATATATATATATATACACACACACACACACACACACACACACATCAACAACTAGCAAGGCAGGAAGCACGGATAACATCATGCTTGGTGAGGAAGAGTGTAAATGCCTTGACCCAAAATCAAACTAGCCGTGATGGCACATAACTCAACCCGATAGGTAAGTCAGTTAACAATTAACAAATTCAAATGATATTCATTAAGAGAAGAAATGGTAATACAACTGAACTATTATACAAAGAATTCCCAAGGACTGATAGTACAAGTCATGAACTTCTAATATTTAAAATTTATAAGGCTAGCATGAAATAAAATACATCATCTATTTAAAATATACATGAACAGATTAAAATTCTGAAGCTACCAAGATCAAGAGGCATATACATAGCAACATCTGCATCTAGCATTTGCATGTAAGGTGTAGTAGTATAGTATGAGTACAACCGCCCCCATGTACTCAATAAGTAACAAACCTAACCTTAGGTTGAAAGTAGTGACGAGCTAGGACAAGGGTGGGATTCCAACTCCAATAATCAGTAACAGTTCATAACAACATAATAATAATGGTACAAGAAATAACTCAGAGATATGCTGCTCAGCTCGTTCACTGTTACGGAAAATAGGCCTGTTTTTCAAGTATAATAGTAAATCCTAAATATTTCACCGGAAACACCAAAAATATGAGTAAGTTTGAAAACTTTGATTTTCCCAAAAACTTTCAAGAAAAGTTTATAAGTCTCATTATCAGATGGCATGTGGAAAATACATCTCTATGCCTATATATCAATGCGCATGTGAAAGTCATGAGTGTCACTATACCGTACAACATGAGGAAATGCATCTTTGTGTTGTATGTCAAGTATGCATGCCAACTGTAATGCAATGAGGTGATAAAGCCATGTGCATACTCTCAGAGTATCAATGCACTCAGTCCTCCCAATCACTCAATCCTCATAGTCACTCAGTCCTCACAGTCACTCAATCCTCCCAATCACTCGACACTCACGCTCGACACTCGCACTCGGCACTCACACTCAATACTGTACATGGGAAATCCATCCCAAAATCAATAGCAACTGTGCTTACTGTGGGTGTGCAGACTCCGGAGGGGCAGATCCAGCCCAAGCGCTATAAATAGCCAATCATGGCATGAATCAATAATACCTGCTATGGCATGCAACCCGATCCCATCATGCATCAATAATACATGTTGCAGCGTGCAACCCGATCCCATCAATATCCTCATAATTAGGCCCTTGGCCTCACTCACTCATCAATTGTATCTCACCGAGCGAGCCAAATGATGCTCCAAAAATGCCATCCCGCGCGTACCGACCTTCGAACGGCTCAAAACTAGCCAAAATCAACTCAAACACATCAAACAATGCCAAAGGAAACAAACCCAATCGATACAGGTCGAATCTCAAACCAAAAGCCCAAAGTCAATCAAAAATTAAAACCTGGGCCCGTTGCTCGAATCCCGACGAAACTCACAAAATCCGACAACCCATTCAATTACGAGTCCAACCATATTGGTTTCACTAAACTCTTACTCTGAATCGATGTTCAAAACTCAAAACTTCACTTTATGAAACATTAGATAAAAAACCCCCAATTTCTCTTAAAAATTCATAATCCAATTACAAAAAATGATGATAGATTCACGAAATATAATTAAAACCGAGTGTAGAACACTTACCCCAATCCATGTGATGAAAATTGCTTCAATCCGAGCCCCAAATCGCAAAATATGGCAAAAGAACCAAAACCTCAAAATATATAGATTCTGCCCACCATTGTTCGCATTTGCGAACCACATTCCGCTTCTGCAGACTCGTGTGTGCTTCGCTTCTGCGAACAGGCCCAAACTCAGCAGCCATCGCTTCTCCGCAAAAATTCCCGCATTTGGGATCCCTCGCCAATAGTTCCGCTCCTGCGATAAAATGTCTGCATCTGCACCTTCGTAGACCGAAGAAAACTCCGCATTTGCCACCTCCTATCTAGCAGTGCTCTTCGCTTCTGCGCTTATGGTCTCGCTTTTGCGACAATCGCTCCTGCGCAATACCAGTCGCGGGTGTGGAACACCAGAACTAGTAGCCCCAGAAAATTCAACTTAGTCCAAAACTTATCCGAACCTCGACTTAAACTTACCCGACCCACTCGGGACCCATTCCGAGTATACCAACAAGTCCTATCACATAATACGGACTTACTCGAGGCCTCAAATCATACATAACATCATCGAAACGACGAATCGTACCACAATTCAAACTTAAATGAACTTTGAACTTTAAACTTCCAAAACTCACACCGAACCATATCAAATAATCCCGGAATGAACCCAAATTTTGCACACAATCTCAAATGACATAACGATGCTATTCCAATTCCCGGAACCACAATCCGAATCCGATATTCTTAAAGTCAACTCTTGGTCTAACTTATGAACTTTCCAAACCTTCAAATTTCCAACTTTCGCGAATTAGTGTTGTAACCTTCTAGATATATCCAAATGCAAATCCGGGCATACGCTCGAGTCCAAAATCACTATTCGGAACTAATGGAACCATCAAAACTCCAATCTGAGGTTAGATAATAAAAAGTCAAACTTGGTCAACTCTTCCAACTTAAAGCTTCAATCATGAAATTTATTCTTCCAAATCAATTCTGAATAACCTGAAAACAAAAACCGACAATTCACGCAAGTCATAATACATCATATGGAGCTACTCATGTCCTCAAACTACCGAGTAAAGTGCAAATTGCTCAAAACGACTGGTCGTGTCGTTACATTCTCCCCTACTTAAACATACGTTTGTCCTCGAACGTGCCAGATTCGTTCCAAAGCCATCAAACCGCCGTGTAACCTTACCATGAACATACCCGGGGGTGATATCACGTCACCCTAATCCATATAAGCCCGTCAACACAACCTAGCTGAAGATCCTTAATTCACCTTTAGCCCACAAACCATAGAATCCAATTTCCAACATCCGAAATTTCCTATATGACCCGAATCTCGCATCTACACACCGTATAAGCCTGAACAAGCTACATCAAGCCATAACCATAAGCCATGACATGATCACTTGATACACCACATTACTTCAATACTCATAGCAATAACTTCCGATCATAGTAGTTGCTCAAAATAACCCAGTACCGGTAATAAACCTCATATCGAACAAAACCCTGTTCTATAACCTCCTTACACAGCCGATGATGAAAGAAACACGCAAAAACTCATAACCACTTATCAGATTAACAAGTCATGGAGCTCCCTCTCCTTGGACAAGAACTTTAGCTAATTTATAAGCCGATCAACGACATTATCCTTCCAAATATACTGCAATCAAATCCGATAGCACCCATTTTAGGTCCGACGACCTTATCTTATTAAATACAACCGCCCTACTGACATGCCACACCAATTAAACCTAGAGCCATAAACCGTGCAATCCGCGCATCAATATGCAACAATTTAAATGCACCCAAAAATAGGAAATGACTCAAATGAGAGGACCGTCTCGCAAACTCAACAAGTACTGCCACAACCGCAATGCTATGAACCCATTAGAAATAGTAGAACCAAGACACACTAATATAACACAAAGGATCATATCTCAACATAATTTCACTACAATGCGTGACCCATCCAAACACTGGTCCATATGAAATACCTCAAACCACAATCCTCCAAATCAACAACCACACGCAATTTGACATTAAGTACACAAAGTGCATGGACATAACCATGAAGAAGCAAACAATACAGTATACCACTGTAATGACCCGACCGATTATTTTGAGATCTAGCGTGTCATTCAGTGATTTGAGACCCTGAGCAGCTTCACTTAATGTATTATTACTTGTACGTATGGTTGGAATTTAATTTCGGGAGTTCAGAGTTGATTTGGAAAGAAAAATTCTAATTTCGGAAGCTTTAAATTGGAGGAATTGACTATAGGGTGATTTTTGTGTAAATGACCTCATAATCGGGATTTTAAGGTTCCAACAGGTTCGTATGATGATTTTGGACTTGAGCGTATGTCTGGATCAAGTTTTGGATTACCCAGGAGCGTTTCAGCCCCTATTGTGGGAGTTGGTTCTTGAAGTATTTTAAAGTTCTTTAAATTTGGTTTGGAGCAGGTTTTGGTGTTATTGAGGTCCAAATGAAATTCCGAGGCTGGGAATAGTTTTGTAGTGTCATTTAAGACTTGCACGCAAAAATTGGCGTCAATCCGAGTAGTCTAAGTACGTTTGCGCATTTTGAGTGAATAGAAGAACTTGAAGTTCATAAGTTTGATTCAATTGGTTTTAGGGTGCGATGCTTAGTTTTAACGTTATGTTGGGCATTCCGAGATATCGAGCGAGTCCGCTATATGATTCTATACTTATTGGTATGTTCGGGCGGGGACCCGAGGGCCCCGATTGTCAATCGGACGAGGCTCGGACCAAGTCGGAAGTTTGGAGTAATAGATGAAGCTCCCAGATCTGTCATAATCGTACATGCGCTTGGCCAGCCGCAGGTGCGTGCCACGATCCGCATAAGCAAGAAATGGAGGGCAGCCCAGAATCTGCAGATGCGGAAGATTGGGTGCATATGCGTGAGCGCATGTGCGAGAGACATGGTCGTAGGTGCAGCTACGCTAGCAGAAGCGGCCCTCCTTGTCCGCATATGCGGAGCCCGGTCAGGTGAGCAAAAGGCGCACCTGCGAGGCATTTGCCGAAGGTGCGAAAGTCGATGGGCAGTGAGGGTTCATTTAATATGGGACTTAGGCCATTTGTATCACATTTTCATTCACTCGTGGGCGATTTGAGAGCTTCCAAGGTGGGGATTTCAACCTAGCTTTGTGAAGTAAGTAATTTCTACTTAATGTGAGTTTAATACATAGATTATGGGTATATTTTAACATGAAAATTGGTACAAATTGTGGGATTTTGATAGAAAACCTAGAAATTGGTATTTTTGGATTTTGACCACGAATTTGGATATGGAATTGGAAATAAATTATATAGTTGAGTTCGTGAGGTTATGGGTAATAGTTATCTTTGTAAAGTTTTCGGAATCTGGGCATGTGGGCCCGAGGCTTGCTTTATTGATTTTTCGAGCGAAGTTCGAAATTATGATAAATTGATTAATTATGAGTATTAGAGTATATTTTGATTGGGTTGCATCTTAATTGACTAGTTTGGAGCGACGTGCAGCGGTTTGAGGTGTTAGAGAGGCTTTGGAGCCAGTTATGGAATTTCGGAGCAAGGTAAGTCTACTGTCTAACTCTGTGAGGGGAAAACTATCCCCTAGGTTTGTAATTGATATTTGCTACCTGTTGCAGGGGCTACGTACGCACGAGGTGACGAAAGTCCGTACGTAGCTATATTCATGTTATTGTGTGGGTAGATTCAGGTTCATGCCATGCTATAACTGTACTATTTGAGTTGCCTATTGACTATTAGGTTCCTTATTACCTGTTAATCTGAGACTAGACTTGTGTAGAGCGGTAGACTCGGTATTGTAAAGACCGGATGAACTTTATGACTTTCCACCGAATAATTGTACTCCTATTACGAATTTCCCTTGCGTTACACATTCTCATCGAAGGGTTTTCCCCATAGCTTTCCTAAAACTCACATGTCCCTTCATGTGTGAGGTCAAGGACCCATCAAAGCTTTCATATTCTAATGGGAGCGGGCCGTTCGTCTCGTCAGGATAGATACATCTATGGTTCGTGCCGTTCGACCCTCGACAGCGCATACACTTTATGAGATCAGGTTGTTCGCCTCGGCAGGATTATGTACCACACTCTCATAGGAGCGGGCCGTTCGCCTCAGCAATAAATATAATAGATGTATCTATGGTTATATACCAGATTATGATGGGATCAGGTCGTACGCCTCAGCATTTCTTTAAAAATCCTTCCAAGGAATCATGCGTATTAATTGTACAAAGGGCCAGTATATCTGGGAGTTTTCCTAATTTGAATTAATGAGACCCATATATATATATATATATATATATGTACTCCGGAGGAGAAGGTGACTGCTAATCGAGAGTCGAGTTTATTGTTGAGAGGAAGATTGTACCACATATTTATATTTGTTTAATTCGCATATTTATTCTGCCCCATATATGTTTTACTTCTTACTGTATTTTCCTTATTGGACCACTAGTAAGCGTCGATGTCGACCCCTCGTCACTACTTCTTTGGGCTTAGGCTAGATACTTACTGGGTACACATTGCTTACGTACTCATACTACACTTGCTGCACATTTTTGTGCAGGAACATATATGTCTAGAGGCCATGTGAGAGTAGAGACGTGTATACATGCGAGGACCTAGGTGAGCTGTATTCCATTTGTCGACCCGCAGCCAGCAGAGTCTCCTTCAGAGTATTTGCATTTTTTCTTTCCAATTTGTATTCTGGACAGCTGTTGTATTTTTTTTATATTCATAGTTAATGCTCATGCACTTGTGACACTGGGTTTTGGGAAGATTATGGGTTGTTATGTATTGAATTTGTTAAAAATATTATTATTTACTCTATAAATCCCTATTCTTTACTATTTAAATTGAAGGAAAATATAATTTTTAAAAATAATAAAATGAGAACCCAATTAAGTAATTATTGTTGTCTTGCCTGACAGTGGATCAGAGCACTAGATTCACTTCGGTATCACGAGTCATGAGCGAGTCTAGTAGAGTCTTGCGGATCGGTACAGAGACATCTGTACTTATCTTCGAGAGGCTACAAGGTTGTTAGGACCACTTCCCTTTTTGATTCTTCATCGTGCAAATTGATTCTTTTGAGGATTGTACCTTTATTTCTTTCGTATTCAATCTTATGCGACGAGAAGCTCTTGTTATAGATTGGGATTCGAGGAATTGTCATGGTACTACGGAGGTGGTGCAGGATGTCTCTGCATGTGTGTCAGATTGGGCTATTACCGTCGCCTTGCGGAAGGTTGTCCTGTCGTTTTAGCTTAGCATCAGTACTTCCTATGGTTTTGATATTTGGCATTAATTGTTATGACAATTTGTGCGTTGTTATCGCACCGTGTTTGTGTAATGGTAGGATGCCTGTATATGCGTCGAGGCAATCAGACTAAGAATGTTCAGGTTGGATTGATGGAGTAAAGAGACTTGGTATTTTTGAGTGTGGTGGAATCTTCATCCGAGATGCGGTGTTGTCGTCCTTGATTGAATGTGTTAAGTTCGCTGGTGTTATGGCCTTCGTCAAATCGCCTTTAGGGCAGAGTATTGTGAATGGTGCCAAGGAAGCAGTTGTCAGATGTCGCAGTGTGCTGTGGTTCAGAATCGAATCGGTAATCCTAATATTGATGGCTCGAGAAGGATGATCTTCAGAGAGGGTTAGAGTGGTAGAGATCTATTGGTTCAATGTGCTACAAAGATGGATTTAATTTACGGCCACAACTGGGCATTTATGAGAAAGCACATGTGGGAGGTGTCTTGCGGTGGTTCAACTTCTAGAAGGCCAAGTGTAAGAAAATATGAGTCGAGTATTGCTTAAAGGAGGAGGGTTTGACCAAAGTGGGAGAGTGGCAGAGTAGCATATGGGTTCTGTGTTAGGATAGCCACACCCCTTGGGGGAAGTTTAAGTGATTTGGGATTCATGGTGGACAGTGACTAGGTCTACGGGCTTAATTTGGAATATTGGCTGCTATATTGAGGAAGATTGGGTGTGACAGTAGGGAGTTGCTTAATATGAACAGGATACAATATGACTTTGGATTGGAATATATTGTCACACCTTTAGTTGATGTCCATGAGGAGTGAACGGACTTGTACAACTGGTGAATGAGCACGGGCTCAAGATGGTTTATTGATTTCGTGGTAATAGTACTAGGTGTAACGTTGTTGGAGAATGTCGGCATGAAATTTCCACAGGTAGGATATATCGTGTGAGCAGGTTATGGGTTGCGTGGTGTTGATGAAGCTTCTACGAAGAATTTTACTGGCTATCCAGTAAGAGGTCGAATATGTAAATGTGGCTAGTGATTCAGAATGTTCACAAAATGTTTAACATAAGGATTTCGAGGAATTTGGCTGGTTGGTTATGCAAGATCATGTCAATAGGGGATAAGGAATCTTGTTGGGTTCCAGAGTTATGCAATGGAACTTCAAGCTAAGGGGGAGAGCCCCACCGTCTATGATTGGATTGCGTAGTTATCAACTTGTGTAGTTTCTGGTTGTCGGTATTGGCGGGTTATCATGACTAAGTAAAGAGATCATCAGTGGTAATTTGAGCAAAGGATTTGAGGAATGTGTGTTGTAATTGGCCTTATCGATTCATGTTCGGGATTTGGGACGAATCAGAGTTTATGCTTCGTGGGGATGTGATCCACAAGGAAAAGGAATTTAGTCGGTTGCTTCTTCGAGAGGGTGTACCTGTACTAGCAGGGCCTTGGAGTTGATTGTATTTGGGACCGAGTCAGAGTGGGTGACTCTCAACAATGGTCCTAGTGGATTCAAAAGTTAAAGTGTGGTACCTAAGGATTTCGAGTCAGTAGTATGGTTAAGTATTTAAGCTTTTGCAGTGGATTATGAAAGGTGGTTTGGGGTGTTATACATTATCGTCGGTCTGTGGTGTGGCATTTGAGGAATGGGAGAAAATAAATTCGGATTCATAGAGGGGTTTTCAGAATGGGTATACCAGTTGAAGATGCAAATATGCGCATAAGGAGGGTATGTGATGGTTCGTGGGTTTTGGAGACAACGTGGTCTCGTGAAATAAGGTCACTCAAGATGAGTGCGGATTTGGGTTCATGATGTTTTGAATGGAGCTATCGTTGTTTTTAGGGCAAGTCCCGAGTAAAGTAGAAGAAGTGGCTCGGTTAGTAATGGTTGAATCAACACAGTTATGGTAGTGGCCAGTTTCTCCAACGTGAAGTTATACATGTAGTTTGTGGTTGTACAATTGGGCTTGAGTGCCACCACAACTTGGTTGATTTGGGAGGTATTCGATTCGTATGTCTTTGTTATGTAAAGGGAATTCCGGAAGAGTTACGGCAGCTTAGATTACGACTTGAGGTTTTATTTCCTGCGGTTTGGGAATTAGGTTGCATGTTGCATTGGTTCTTCCGAAATGAGCTATGTAAAAGGTTTCTATATGATGAAGTGTTTTATCCTATTAGTGAATCAGGGGTTATTATGGAATTCTGGTACTCTCATGTATTGGCATGTTAGGTGCTGCGAGCGGCATGGAAAATTGGAAGCTGAGGATCAAGGTTGCGGTTCGGTGTTGACAAGAATGTCACGAGCTCGGTTGATCAGGGAAGAATTCAGATGTTTAGAGTAAGCTGGTATTGTCGTTAGCGTCACCTGAGATGGGTGTCCTGTGTAAGAGGCTTTGTGTACTGATTTGTGGCTTCATGATTTGCGTTACATCATTAGTGTGACCAGTGGTATGGATGTGCAGACTTGTTACCTGATGCAGAGGGTCGTGGGAGTGTATCCCACGGAAAGATTGTATAAGTGTGACATGTAGTCACTTGATTGATTAAAGATTTAAAACCAAGTATGGATATTATGGTACTATCGCTAATGTGAGAATTTATGCCTGAAGGACGCTCGACTCATTTGGTTGTGGAATATGGTAGTTTGTTCCGGATTTGACGGTTGTTCTTATATATCGTGAATAGGTCATTGTGGGTCCTTGAGAAGCTATTTAGCCAAGCATGGTATGATCATAACCGGTTGAGGTCCGTGGATAGATCAAAATGTGAATGTGGGCTATATATCAGGCAGATGTGCTCATGTCAGCATAGCATTGTTTTCGGAAGGGTCTTCGGGCCTTGGATATTATTCCTATAGTCAGCTATCCCGTGTAATCTATATTATACCAAGTGTGTTATGAGGTGGTTTGATTATTCGCACTCGTATTGAGATCCCATATGGTTTGTGGTATTATGTGAGCAGGATGGCTCTCGAGATGCAGGTCATATATCGCACCTTAGTGGTGCTTGGGTTTTGTAGAGCGTGACGCTACCCATCTCCCCAGGATTTGTATTATGCACTTGTCGTGCTTATGGTTGATATTCGGGCATTTCGTGTGTATGAGCGTTACGGCTCGATGTGTGTTTTCTTTAGATTATTATGTGTGGATCGGGTGGTACGCCACCACGGGTATATGATTGGATCGGGTGGCACGACGCCACAGATATGTTGATTGGATCGGGTAGCACGCCGCCACGGGTATCATGTGTGGACCGGGTTGCACGTAGCAACAGTGTGTTATTGAGTACAGTTCCCATATCTATTATTGTGTGTTTTGCTTATCATTTCCCGAGGATGGTTCATAGCATCCTTTAGGTTGTTTAATTAGTTCTGTGGGTTGAGTAGGTCTTTCCAGAGTTCGTTTTTCCTTATGTATCGCCTTCGAGTCTGTAGCTTGTTGGCACATTATGGCATCATACGAGATTTTTGGCAGTGTCTAAGGTGGCTTATTACCTGAGCAGCTTGTACTGGGTGAGACGAGAATATTGGACTTTGGATCAGTGCAATCAGATTTATATGAAGCATATTAAAGAGTAAATATTGTTATTAAGTCCAAAATGAGGTAATGGTTCTTATCAGGAGGAGAGACTCCATAAATTATGATTAGGCAGGTAGTTATGAGTTTTACACATCTTCTCTGTCATGACAGTATTGCAAGAGTTGGAACAGGACTTATATGGCTCATGAGGTGTGTTGTGAGCATCGGATTTGTGTGATTTCGGTTGTTGTTATCAAGGGATGTTATTATGGTCATGTGAATTATGCGGTACATGGTGTGGATTCCGCGAAGTTATGCAAACATGTATTGGTGCATCGTGTAGTGATTAATATGGTGTTCGTATGTTGGAAACAGACCTGGTAGAGGATTCCAGATGTTGGAATTTGGCTCTAAGGCTTATTTGACTAGATAAAAGGGATAATTTTCAGGTTTGCTCGAGCAAATGTGCTCAACTGGGTTATGGTAGCACAGGTAGGTGCACGAGGTGTTAAACCACGATTTCAGACGACTCCAGAGCAGTTCTTAGAATGTTCGCGAATGAACGTATGTTTAAGTGGGAGAGATGTAATGACCCGACCGGTCATTTTGAGCTCTAGCGTGTCATTCAGTGGTTTGAGACCCTGAGCAACTTCACTTCAGGTATTATGACTTGTACGCGTTGTCGGAATTTAATTTCTGGAAGTTCGGAGTTGATTTGGAAAGAAGAATTCTAATTTCGGAAGCTTTAAGTTGGAGGAATTGACTATAGGGTGATTTTTGAGTAAACGGCCTCGGAATCGGGATTTGAAGGTTCCAACAGGTTCGTTTAATAATTTTGGACTTGGGCGTATGTCCGGATCAGGTTTTGGATGACCCAGGAGCATTTCGGCGCCTATTGTGGAAGTTAGTTCTTGAAGAATTTTAAAGTTTTTTAAATTTGGTTTGGAGCGGGTTTTGGTGTTATCGAGGTCCAAACAGAATTCCGAGACCGGTAATAGTTCTGTAATGTCATTTAAGACTCGCATGCAAAATATGGCATCAATCCGAATAGTCGAAGTACATTTCGGCGAATTATGTGTGAATAGAAGAACTTAAAGTTCATAAGTTTGATTCAATTGGTTTAGGGATGCGATTCTTAGTTTTAACGTTGTTTTGGGCGTTCCGAGAGATCGAGCGAGTCCGCTATATGATTCTAAACTTGTTGGTATGTTCGGGCGGGGACCCGGGGGCCTCGAGTGTCAATAGGACGAGGCTCGGACCAAGTCGGAAGCATGGAGTAACAGCTGAAGCTCCCAGATGTCATAATTGCACTTGGGCTTGGCCAGCCGCATATGCGGGCTCGCAGGTGCGAGCCACGAGCCACGAGATGTAGAAGCGAGAAATTGAGGGTAGCCCAGAATTCGCAGAGGCGGAAGATTGGGCGCACCTGCGTGAGCGCATGTGCGAGAGACATGGTCGCAGGTGCGGCTAGGCTAGCAGAAGCAGCCTTCCTTGATGCGGAGCCCGGCCAGGCGAGGGAAAGGCGCACTTGCGAGGCATTTGCTGCATGTGCGGGACCTCAGATGCGGCCCAAAGCACCGTAGGTGCGAAAGTCGCTAGGCAGTGAGGGTTCATTTAATACGGGACTTAGGCCATTTTTATCATATTTTCATTCACTCTTGGGCGATTTGAGAGCTTTCAAGGAGGGGATTTCGACCTAGCTTTGTGAGGTAAGTAATTTCTACTTAATGTGAGTTTAATACATAGATTATGGGTATATTGTAACATGAAAATTTCGTAGAAATTGTGGGATTTTTATAGAAAACCTAGAAATTGGTATTTTTGGATTTTGACCACGAATTTGGACATGGAATTGGAAACAAATTATATAGTTGAGTTCGTGAGGTTATGGGTAATAGTTATCCTCGGAAATTTTTCGGAATCCGGGCACGTGGGCACGAGGGTTGCTTTATTGATTTTTCAAGCGGAGTTGGAAATTATTATAAATTGATTAATTATGAGTATTAAAGTACATTTTGATTGGGTTGCATCTTAATTGACTAGTGTGAAGCGACGGGCACCGGTTTGAGGTGTTAGAGAGGCTTTAGAGCCAGTTATGGAATTTCGGAGCGAGGTAAGTCTCCTGTCTAACTCTGTGAGGGGGAAACTATCCCTAGGTGTTGTAATTGATATTTGCTACTTGTTGCAGGGGCTACGTACGCACGAGGTGACGAGAGTCCATACGTAGCTATATTCATGTTATTGTCCGGGAAGACTCAGGTCCATGCCATGCTATAACTGTACTATTTGAGTTGTCTCTTGCCTATTAGGTTCCTTATTACCTGTTAAAATTTGAGACTAGACGTGTGTAGAGCGATCGACTCGTTATTGTAGAGACCAGATGAACTTTATGACTTTCCACAGAATAATTGTACTCCTCTTGCAAATTTCCCCCGCATTACACATTCTCATTGAAGGGCTTTCCCCATAGCTTTCCTAAAACTCACCTGTCCCTTCGTGAATGGGGTCAAGGACCCATCAAAGCTTTCATATTTTTATGGGAGTGGGCCGTTCGCCTTGTCAGGATAGATACATCTATGGTTCATTCCGTTCAACCCTCGACAATGCGCACACTTTATGAGATCAGGTCGTTCGCCTCGGCAGGATTATGTACCACACTCTTATGGGAGCGGGCCGTTCACCTCGGCAATATATAT
>AWOL01S0136702.1:34371-102249 GCA_000715115.1 Nicotiana otophora
ATTGTCTTTCGTGAGTCTAAGGTGCTACTGAATGAGGTGATATGCCGATGAGTCGGATGGCCAAGAGAAAGCCATGTTTGCCAGGTCGTGCAACCGTATTGCGAAGAGTGGGAGCCATGGACTATAAATTTAGGCATGATAATCGCAATTTGGAGTTGTGATTTCGGCTAAGATCTGGTGAGAAAAGGTCCTTCTGATGGTCTGACGTAGAACTGTCTACTCGGGCAACTTAGGCTTTTTAATTTTAAGCATATATAAGGGGGGTATAGGTGATGAAAGCTCCGACCTGCCTCCCCCACACATGCTGCCACCGAGCCGTATAGAACAAGATACCTTGGGGGCAACCTAAAGGGCCTACCTAGATGACTCAAAGGAGTGTCAAAGGTATCCACACGAGTTTAGGAACTTGTATGGGCGGCGCGATGACTTCGGGCTAGCGTTGGGCATCAAAGTGGTGCTGGAGGCTCGATGTGTGGGACGGCCAGCCTCGCGGGCTACCGAATGTTGGACTGAGACCTCTGTGCCAATTGGATACTTGATGCACCTGTCATTGGGGCATCATGTGTCGACTTGTGAGCATGGATTGGGTTCAACCATGCAAGCAAGGGTCCGTTGGCCTAAAGGTGCAGTTATGGGGTGACACTGCACTATTCGAGATGGAAGTGTGTCGCGAGGGCAATGTATGGGCATGGCACGAAAGACGTGCACGACAATGGCCAAGGGCTAAAGGTTTCCTTACTCGGGCAAGGCACGAGCTAGTCGCGGATACACTAGGCGAGTGTCATGCTTGAGGATTGGGCTATGCACGCGAGAGCGATGCTCAGTCTTGGGCGAGGGACAAGACATGTCCTAAGCCAATCCCCCAGGGCGCGCATGGATTGTGATCCTAAGATGAAGCACCAAGACATGTCTAGGGCCAAGGGCCTAGACATCTTACGGGCAGCACAAGTTATGGCGAGCCTATAGGCGAGCCCCACCAACAGGCACCGGATCGTGCTTGGGAATCCTGGGAAAGGAAACAGGCTGGCCTGCAGCGAGGGGAACTGCAGGCACCGCAGGGGCGAGCAGGTGCCGCTACCCAATGTAAGGATTTGGGCCCGTGACACTATGTACTCAATAAGTAACAAACCTAACCTTATGTTGAAAGTAGTGACGAGCTGGAACAAAGGTCAGTGTCCAACTCCAATAACCAGCAACAGTTCATAACAATATAATGAAAATGGTACAAGAAATAACTCATAGATATGATGCTCAACTTGTTCACAGTTACGGAAAATAGGCTTGTTTTTCAAGTATAATAGTAAATCCCTAATCTTTCACCGAAAACACCAAAAATATGAGTAAGTTTGAAAACTGTGATATTTCCCAAAAACTTTCAACAACTGTTAAGAAGTCTCATTATCATATGGCATGAGTAAAGTACATCTCTATGCCTACATGTCAATGCGCGTATAGATGTCATGAGTGTCACTATACCGTACAACATGAGGAAATGAATCTCTATGCCTATATGTCAAGTATGCATGTCTGCAATGCAATGCAGTGATAAAGCCATGTGCATACTCTCAGAGTATCAATGCACTCAGTCCTCCCAATCACTCAATCCTCACAGTCACTCAGTCTTCACGGTCACTCAATCCTTTCTGTCACTCGACACTCGCACTTAGTACTATATAGGGTAGATCCAGCCCAAAATCAATAACAATTGCGCTTACTATAGGTGTGCAGATTCTAGATGGGCAGATCCAGCCCAAGGGCTATAATAAGCCAATCATGGCATGAATCAATAATACCTATTGCGGTGTGCAGCCCGATCCCATTGTGAATCAATAATACATGTTGCTGTGTATAACCCGTTCCTTTCAATTTCTTCACAATCAGGCCCTCGGCCTCACTTAGTCATCAATCTCTCCAGTCTTTAGGCTCACAATGTCATGAAAATCAGCCCAAAACGATGATGTGATGTATCAATAAATGGTAACAAAGACTGAGATATGATCTGCAAATGAATGTGTATGACTGAGTATGTAATTGCAATGTAAGCAAATAACTCAACAACATAAATGACCTCAGTGGGTCCCAACAGGATATGCATATAGCCTAAATATGGTTTCTAACATGGATCACAGCTCAATTACTCTAGCACGTAGAGATTTCATATATACAAATAAGATTAGGTAACTACACAGTACCACATAAATAACTGAATCACAATTCACATGGTGCACGCCGATACGCCCGTTACCTAGCATATGCATCACCTTAACACCAAACACATATTACGTATATTAAGGGGTTCATACCCTCAGCACCAAGTTTAGAAGTGTTACTTACCTCGAACAAGCCAAATCCAATATCGAGCGAGCCAAACGATGCTCCAAAATACCATCCCGCGCATACCGACCTCCAAACGGCTCAAAACTAGCCAAAAGAAACTCAAGAACATCAATTAATGCCAAAGGAAACAAACCCAATCGATAAAGGTTGAATCTCAAATCAAAATCCCAAAGTCAACCAAAAAGTCAAACTTGGGCTTGCGCCTCGGAACCCGATGAAAATCATAAAATCCGACAACCCATTCAATTACGATTCTAACCATACTAGTTGTCACGCCCCAACCTCGGGGAGCACAACCGGTGCTCAACTGAGATACCCCGGTTAAGCAAGCCTGTTAGAAGCCTTCTACCCAACCTTGCCCATTAACAATATAAGAACCATTAGAGGTGATAGACATGAAAAGAGTCAAGTGTTCCACAATCTTTTCCATTACTAAAGGATATTCATTTATGATTTCCAAAATATAACAAGTTTATAAATATGATGAAAACTTGTTTACCCAAATACCAATACCTACTAGTTTAATTCCCAACATCAAACACTACCCACAACTTGTCTACGGAGCCTCTAAATACAACAGAAGAGTAGTATAGATGTGCCGGCGATAAGGCCTTAGCTATACTTCAAAACGTAAAGTACAAAGTCAAATGACATGAAGCCCGAAACAGAGTAGGGCTCACCAAAATCTGCTGAATAGAGAGTAACTGCTAATGAGGATCAAAACCACCTGCTGACGAACCACCTGCATCCATTGAAGATGCAGCATCATATGGAATAGTACTAGTATGCAAAGCTAAAAGTCCACTTTCAAAATAGAATGCTAATATAAGAAAGGGGAGACCATATAAATAGAAAGTCACCATCAACAATGTCCAAATGCCTAGTTTAAACATAACAATTTTAAAAATACGGAAATAATATATATTTTTGGGTGGGAGATCATTAGCATTGATAAACCACCGTGTTTTTAGCACGAAGTTCGATCACACTCGATCGGCTAGGCCATCTCCCCACGAACAATGTGGTTTGATATGTGGTACAAAATAAAGGTGTTACAAAGAGTAGTACCACCATGTGCGCAACATGGCGTCTGATCTCCACCCAATCGGCTAGGTCGCCTTCCCACATTTGCCGTGTGGGTTGACTTTCCAATTCACAACTAATATCAACCTTATCCTAATTAAGGGGAATAACCACAATCAGATCAATATTTCAATCTCATCCCAAACAAGGGGAATAATCACAATCCACCCCTACACCGGCACGTGTAGTTTCGGGTATGGGCCTTATGACCCACTCTTCCTTGGTTTGCTAATGATACTCCCAAAAATATTTTTGGTTTGCACACAAAGGGAAAAAAAGCACAAATATATTTTATATTCACTTCATTACCTTTCACATTATATATAGCCTCGTTAGTAACTTCAACCATTCACAACATCATTATAATTTCATTGGCTCTCTTGGCCATACTTATGATTCCTCATCCCAAAACACAGTGGCCGTATCTTATATTCCATACTTTCATTTCTTTACTTTCAAGGAACATCATCATAAATATCAACAAATAGAATATTCCGAAAATCACCACTTTAGGTTCATTAGTAATGAAGACGCAAACGCAATGGATTTCTTTCCAAGAAATGGAGTAAAAAGATTGGCAATCAAAGCATAAGTTAAAATCATAAATGAGTAACACATTATTTATTCTTGAAATACTTTTTCCCCCAAAAAGGGTAATGCACAATTTCAACTCATGAAGACATAAGGGCTCAAACACATTGGACATACTTACAAAGCATAGCATTAGTTAAAACAATCACATTGGGCATAACTTGAGTACATAAGCTTTTAGGCAAATCTATTTTCGAAGTCAGGTTGGAACAGTTAAATCAAGGACTATTTCATAACCTTTCACACATCATTTCATTTCCTCGGCAACATTGGCCACAAGTATAACTTTCATTCTTGGCACGTTGGGCACACTTTATATCTCCAACCCACTCCTTTCACATTCAAGCATCATTATAGATTATCAACAACCAGGCATTTCTACTCAAGACTTTAAATACACATTTGAGAAACTAACCAAATTAAGGTTCTTAAGCACATGTGATTTCTTACACAATCCAACATGCCAGTTTTCATTAGAATCACGTTTCAAATCACAACATATTAACACACAGCCCATTTTTAATCACCTTCTCAAATGGTAACTCAACATACAAGAACATTTGGATTACAAATTGAACGCATATATCTTTTGACACAAGGCTTATTCAGAATAATCAATTTATAATGAGCAACACGGGGCTTACAAGGCCATTGTGGGGTTCAATTCTAAAAGAGAAGTTTAGCCAACTTACCTTGTTTGAGCTTTCCTTAAGTTACTACAACACCCTAACACTTCTAGCAATAACAATCTGTAGGAAGATAGCGAAAATCGGATAATTATTAGAAGGATTCATATGGTGTAACTCTCTTAGGAATTTTGTCAAACAACTAGTATGCAAAATAGACTATAAAGCTCTACAATGTTAATCCCTTTCTCCCTCAACCAATTTAAACAAGAACTATCCAAAATGGTTCATTAACCCCACATACTACAACCTATTGTCACATGTATGGCCTATTTCCAACTCCATAACCTAATTCAATCCATAACAATTGCATGAAGGTTTTAGGACAAGGTCTTACCTGGGTAGATGGTGGTCTAGTGAATGATTCCCTTGAATCTTCAAGATTGGGGCAGGGATTGATGGCCAATGCGCTTGGGGCCCCTTCCTCTCTCTCTCTAAGGCACTTCCCTCTCTCTAAAATATGTGTTTAACCCGGACACAATAACTCCAAAATCGTTTTATAAGAAATGGGGTCGGGTTATAAAATAGGAAAATGGACCCTCCGAACTCAGGTCTGCGGTCGATGAATGGGCCGCATAACGGATATGTGGTCCGCAAAATGGACCAAAAAACTGTTGCCCAAAAACTGGAGTGGTCTGGACAGGTCTGCGACAGGTCTGCGGTCCGCAGACCACTTATGCAGCCGCAAAATGGACCACAAAATGACCCAACAAAATTCTTCTTGCCAAATCTATGATGGAAAATGCGGACTGCGAAACTACTATGCAATTGCATAACGGACCGCAAAACGATATTCAAAATTCAACAAATTCCCTGCTCAACTCTGCGATGCTTATGCGGCCCACAAAACGGTTCTGCGGTCGCAAAACATACCGCAAAATTGCCTTTTGCTGCTAAATATTTCCATAAACTCCTCAGTACATTCTTCAACCCAATAAGTCTGTACCGTGGCGAGCGAATTTCTATAATCCTCAAACACATAATCCTACCTCGACACTAATAAACATGCATTCTTTGGCGAATTCTTATGGGGCCTTACACTAGTTTCACTCATATCCAACTCCGAATCAATAGTCAAAACTAAAAAAATCACTCTATGAAATTTTAAATAAACCTCCCAATTTCTCTTATAAATTCATAATCCAATTACCAAAAATGAAGATAGGTTCATGAAATATAATCAAAACGGAGTGTAGAACACTTACCCTAATCCATGTGATTAAAATCGCTTCAAAAATCACCTCAATCCAAGCCCCAAATCTCAAAATATTGTAAAAGAACCAAAACCTCGAAATATATAGGTTCTGCCCACCATTGTTCGCATTTGCGAACCACTTTCCGCTGCTGCAGACTCGCGTTTGCAACCCATCATTCGCTTATGCTAACAGGCCCAAACTCAGCAGCCATCACTTCTGTGATCATTTTCCCGCTTCTGCGCAAAAATTCTCGCATTTCCGACTCCTCACCAACAGTCCATTTCCGCTCCTGCGATAAAATGTCTACATTTGCACCTTTGCAGATGCAAGGAAAACTATGCATTTGCAGCCTCCTGCCCAGCAGTGCTCTTCTCTTCTGTGCTCGTGGTCTCGCTTTTGCGACTATCGCACCTGCGCAATACCAGTCGTAGGTGCGGAACACCACAACCAGCAACCCTAGAAAATTCAACGTAGTCCAAAAAATATCCTAACCTCGTCTGAAACATACCCGATCCACTCGGGACCCCGTCCGAATACACCAACAAGTCCTATCACATAATACGGACTTACTCAAGGCCTCAAATCACACAGAACAAAATCAAAATGATGAATCGTATCACAATTCAAATTTAAATGAACTTTGAACTTTCAACTTGCAAAGCCCACGCCGAAATATATCAAATCAACCCGGAATGAACCCAAAATATGCACACGAGTCTCAAATGACATAACGAAGCTATTCCAATTCTTGGAACGACAATCTGAATCTGACATCCTCAAAGTCAACTCTCGGTCAAACTTATAAACTTTTCAAATCTTCAAATTTTCAACTTTCGCCAATTAGTGCTGAAACCTTCTAGAAATATCCAAATACAAATCCGGGCATAATTTCGAGTACAAAATCACCATCCGTACCTAACGGAACCATCAAAACTCCAATCCGAGGTCAAATACTATAAAGTCAAACTTGATCAACTCTTCCAACTTAAAGCTTCAACCATGAAATTCATTCTTCCAAATCCATTATGAATAACCTGAAAACCAAAACCGGTGATTCACACAAGTCATAATACATCATACGGAGCAACTCATGCCCTCAAACTACCGAGAGAAGTGCAAATTGCTCAAAACGACCGGTCGAGTAGTTACAGTAAAGCAAGAAGGGATATATCGTGCCTTTATTATACATTATCATGTAAGGAAGATTGTAAAGTACAAAGGGTGATGTCGTGCCATTTCATATACATTATTATGCACAAAGGATAATGTCGTGCTATTTCATTTACATTGTGAGAATGAATGTAAAAGTACGAAGGGTGATGTCGTGCCATTGCATTTACATTAGCATGTGAGAACGAGAGAAAAGGAATGAAGGGTGATGTCATGTAATTGTTTTTATATTATCATGTGTTCATTGAACGATGAGTATTTTTGTGCAGGTGAGGACAAGAGACATGCATTATATTATGATATATTTTCTATGTGTATACGTTTATGCCTTTATCTTGAGTTTTTATTGTTGCACCTATGTTTTATATGATGCTTATGGTTGTCACATCTTTGCCTTTTCCTTATTTTCTATTTTTCTATCCGTTCCTTTGATTTGTTACTTATTTTTACGTTCATGTCTAAATTCTTATTTGTTATATATACATCTATGTCTTTTTCTCATTTGTTGTGATTTCACCTAAACCTTCTACCTCATTTGTGCCTCCTATCTTGTCTGTTACTGTTTTCCATATGCGTTCGACTTATTTATTGCCACTATCTGTGTACTCTCTACTTCGTAGTTACTATTATTGACATTTCTTTTACCTTTGGTACTATTATACATATGCTCGGTGAGGATGAGATAAATGCGTGAAGAGTGTTGTCGTGCCAATCGATTTGTCATACATACACATATATGGTGAGGATGAGAAAACTACACGAAGGGTGTTGTCATGCCATTTGAGCTGATTTTCCTCATACTGCGAAGTTCGTGGAATTACTATTTTTGTTTGGTGGTTATCACTTTAAGAAAAGATTAGTTGTGATATTGAGAGAACTGATCGTGATTTCTTTTTGCAATCAATACTGCTTCGCATGTTTGATGTTTAACTCTTCTCTATTATTTCTAGTATTGTTTAAATAGTAAATCTACTGCACAAGTTATATTCGTGAGTATATTTTGACTTAAAAACCTCGCCACTACTTTACCGATGTTAGTTAAGATACTTACTAGGTACATGGGGTCGATTGTACTCATGGTACACTTCCGCACCTTGCGTGCAGATCTTTTAGTTGTGTAGCTGTAGAAGACGGAGCCTTGCATTGAAGACGTATTTGTACTCCAGATACTAGCTACCAATTATTTCCATGTTGTTTAGGATTTATATTTTTGGTTATGTAAATTTTGAATCGATGATGTATCTTTTCTCAAACGAAAATTGTAATCTTATTCGTAGTCACCTGCAACTTGTACTACCAGTCCTTGGGAAGTTGTATAGAATTTAGTTATTATCCTTCTTGTTGTTTTGATCTTTCACTTAGGTTATCTATTTCTACGTTAGGCTTACCTAGCACTTGATTAGGTTCCATAATGACTAGGTGAATTTTGGGCCGTGACACCAGTTGGGGATTCTATTGTAGTAGATCCAGTACATCGGTCTTGTGTGGTCACTATTTATGGTTTTGAGTTGAGGGTGGACTTTCTATTGTTAGATATGATGGATTTTGATGTGATCTTGGGTATGGATTGGCTATAACTATACCATGCTATTCTTGATTGTCACGCTAAGAACGTGACATTGGCCATGCCAGGGTTGCCGAGGTTAGATTGGAAGGGTTCTTTTAGTTGCACTCTTAGCAGAGTGATCTCTTTTTGAAGGCTCAACGAATGGTTGAGAAGGGATGTTTGGCGTACCTAGCCTTTGTCAGAGATGTTAGTGTTGACACTCATACTGTTGAGTTAGTTCTAGTACTAAGGGAGTTTCTGGATGTGCTTTCTTCAGACTTATCAGGCATGCCACATGATAGGGATATTAATTTCAGCATTGATTTGACACTAGTAACTTAGCCTATTTCTATTCCATTGTATCGTATGACTCCTGCTTAGTTGAAGGAATTGAAGGAGTAGTTATAAGAACTATTGGATAAGGGGTTAATCAGTCCTAGTATGTCACCTCGGGGTGCACCAGTATTGTTTGTTAAGAAGAAGGATGAGTCTATGAGAATATGTATTGACTACCGGTAGTTGAATAAGGTTACCATCAAGATCAAGTATCTACTGCCACACATTGATGATTTGTTTAATCAGCTTCAGGAGCTAGGGTGTTCTGAAAGATTAACTTGAGATCGGGATGTCACATGTTGAATATTAAGGCTTCAGACATCTCTAAGATGACTTTCAGGACTCGTTATGGGCATTATGAGTTTTTAGTGATATAGTTTGGGTTGATTAATGCCCCAGCAGATTTCATGCATTTGACGAACAATGTATTCTAGCCTTACTTGGATTCTTTTGTCATTGTATTCATTGATGATATATTGGTATATTCCCATAGTATGGAGGAGCACACGCATCATTTGAGGATTGTGCTTCAGATTTTGAGGTAGAAGAAGCTTTATGTTAAGTTCTCCAAGTGCGAATTTTGCTTGGACTCGGTGGCGTTCTTGGGTCATGTGGTATCTAGTGATGGGATGAAGGTGGACACATAGAATAATGAGGCAATTCAAAGTTGTCCCAAAATTTCTACCGCTACAAAGATCAGGAGCTTCTTGGGTTAGGTTGGTTATTACCGTCTCTTCGTAGAGGGATTTGTATTTATTGTAGACCCAGTGACTAAGTTGAATTAGAAGGTCGCTCCGTTCAGGTGATTGGATGAGTCTGAGGATAGCTTTTAGAATCTCAAGACAGCTTTGACTACCGCTCTAGTTTTGGTTTTTCCTTCAGGATCGGGGCCGTATACAATTTATTGTGATGCTTCGCTCTTTAGCATTGGATGTGTGTTGATGCAGGGCAACATGGTAATAGCCAACGCATCACGCCAGTTGAAGCCCTATGAAAAGAACTATCTGGTGCATAATTTGGAATTAGCAGCTATTGTACACGCGCTCTAGATTTAGAGATATTACTTATATGCCGTGTCTTATGAAAAGAATACGGATCATCAGAGTCTTCAACATCTGTTTAAACAAAAAGGCTTGAATTTGAGGCAGTGAAGATGGTTGGAGCTGTTGAAGGATTATGATATCACTATTATTAATCACTCGGGGAAGGCCAATATAGTAGCATACGCCTTGAATAGAAAGGTGGCGAGTATATGGAGTTTGGCATTCATTCCAGTTGTGGAAACATAAGTGGAATGAATATTTCGGAACCTAGCAGGGCCCTTGCTTGTGTTGTATCTTCATCTGTTGGCCAATAGGTTGGTGAGATTGAATATTTCGGAACCTAGCAGGGCCATTGAGATATTGGAGTTGAATTGGGAGCACGCCAGCATGGACTTTGTGGTAGGGTTTCCATGGACATTGAGGATATTTGACATTGTTTGAGTCACTGTGGACAGACTGGCCAAATCTGTGTATTTCATTCTAGTCATGACTTCCTACATTTCGAAGTACTTGGCTAAGATCTACATTAGGGAGATTATCCTCTTGCATGGTCTGATGTGTCTATTATCATGGATCGAGGCACTTTGTTTACTTCGCATTTTTGGAGAGCGGTTCAATGTGAGTTGGGCATGCAAGTTGAGTTGAGTACTGCACTTCACCCTCTGTTGGACGGGCAGTTCGGGTGGACCATTCAAATATTGGAGGATGTGTTGAGGGCCCATATTACTGAATTCAGAGGCCAGTGGGATAAGGTTCTACCTTTAGCAGAGTTTGCCTATAACAACATCTACCGGTCCAGTATCGAGATGGCTCCGTCCGAGGCCTTATATGGGAAGTGATGTCATTTTCTAGTTAGTTGGTTTGTCGATTCAAGAGAGGCTTCGTACCGTGTAGTATAGGCAGAAGAATTATGTTGATAGAAAGGCTATGAACGACGTGATATGGTTCGGAAAGTAGAGCAAGTTGAGCCCGAGGTTTATTGGTCCATTGGATGTTTTTGAGAGAGTTGGTGAGGTGTCTTGCATGCCTACTTTGCCTCCCATACTTTCAGGAGTTCATCTGGTGTTCCATGTTTCTATTCTTTGGAAGTACTGTAAGGATCCATCACATGTATTGGATTTCAGCTCGGTACAATTGGAATGTGATTTGACTTGTAAGGAGGTGGTGGCCATTTTGGATAGGCAAGTTCAGAAGCTGAGGTCAAAGGATATTGCGTCGGTGAAGGTTCAGTGGAGAGGTCAACTGGTCAATGGCGCAACTTGGAGACCGAGATCGTATGTGTGAGTATGGAAGGAGGCGGGAGGGTCCTTATATGTGAAGAATTGGTGCATTTGTGAGACCACTGATACGGAGATTGGATCGTAAAAGCGAAAGTAGACACACTTGGGGATTTGCACAGAAATGGAGGTATGTCGCACCTGTGGGATCGCAAAAGTGGAGTTGCGCTTCGCAGGTGCAAGGGTGAGGGAATTTAAATGGACTCGCAGATGTGAGATTCTTACCCCAGAAGCAGTGTCGCATAAGTGACAGATTTTCCGCAAATGCGAAAATTGCTGGGCAGTGTTATAATTCGAGAGTTTAGCTTATTATTCATTATTTGAAGATTTGTAGCTTGGCTAGAGGTAATGTTTGGAGGTAGTTTCACCACACTTTGGAGGGTAAGCAATCTCTACTTGATTTTGATGTTAGATCTTGATTCCTCATTATTTTGTGCATTTGGAATATGGATTTAACGGAGACAAATTGGGGTTTTTATGCTAGATTCTTTGAAGAGTGATTATTTGTGATTCGAACCCTGATTTAAAGTTGGATTCAGGTGAAACTTGTACATTTGGACTCGTGTTGGAATGGGTGACCGTGATTTGTGACATTTTTTGGGTTCTGGGGTGCGAGTTCGGGTTCACTTTTTGGTTAACTTAGTGTATTTTATTAAAGATTGAGCCTTTATGCTCCGTTAGTATTCCCTCAAACATTATTTGACACCGTAGTATGTTATTTGACAAGATTCGCGCCGTTTGGAGGTTGATTCGCGTGGGAAGGCATTTTTGGAGTATTGATTCTCGCGCATTAAGGTAAGTATCTTGCCTAGTTTGAGGGTAATTTCCCATTGGCTATGGTATTTGATATATGTTAGGCGTGACACATGAATGAGGTGACGAGTGTATATGTGTATACAGTGATTATTCTCGCGCATTAAGGTACATATCTTGCCTAGTTTGAGGGTAATTTCCTGTTGGCTATGGTATTTGATATATGTTAGGCATGACGCATGAACAAGGTGACGCGTGTATATGTGTACACAGTGGTTATTCCTGATCCGGATAGACTTTAGGCTCTAATGTGCCTTATTTCGCTATCATGCCTCCTTGTTACCGCATTTTCTTTACTTGTATGACTACTTGATCAATGATTCATGCTAGAAATCATGCCTAGACTATGCGCTTATCCGTTTGAGACATGATAGAGCTATTTTGCTATGTTGAGTTGTTTGCCTTGATTGTAGTCATATTTTCAATCATGATAGTATATCTGCTTGTAATATCACCATCTCTGTACACTTCTTATATGTTATCTCACATGTTGATAGTGTCCTTACTTGTGTGACACGTATTTTAGCGGATTGGTGACACGTTGGTATAATCCGTGCGATATATTGGTTTTGATACTATGAGATGTTGGCATGTTGAGATTTGAGCGGATTAATGATTGAACATGGGCCATTGAGCCGTATTTATAGTGGTTGTGAGGTGACGCGTATCCCAGGACCCATATTGGGCTGAGTGGTATTAATAGTGAGGTGATAAGTTTGCCTGGCCCCATATGGGGCTAAGTTATGATAATAGTTGACTTTTGATCGGATCAGCACTTGGGCTAGGATCCGCCGCTTCGGAGTCAGGTGATAACTCATGTTTGGGCCCTGTGAGTGCAGGCACTTGATACATGCTTAGAGAGGGGCTTATGCTAGGCACCCATACAGTGCTGAGTGTGGATGTGTGATGATCGAGGGGTATTCGCGCTAGGTACTATGTATGTTTTGAGATTGTATTTGCTTGAAGATTTAAACTGTGATATTGTTGGATTTTGCACGAATACTTGTCATGCAGTCATAGAGTCATAATTTCCTCATGCTAGTTGATGTACGATGTCTTTAAAAGTTGATGCCTTGACTGAATTATTTGGATAGCATGCTTATTTTATCTTAATTTGATAGAATTGAACTTGATATTATTGAGTTGCTCTCCCTTTGTTATTAATATGCTATAATTGTTGTTGGTAGTTATTGAAAATGAGTATTGGACCTTGCCAAGCTTGCCACTGCTTTCAGCCTGAGGTTAGGGTTGTTACTTATTAAGTACATAGGTTCGGTTTTACACAGGCTACACTCTGTACTTTATGTGAAGATCCAGATGCTTCTGATAGAGGTGATTGCTAGAGGGTGGCATCTATTCCTGTTGGAGACACCAACGTAGCATTGTTGTTCTATTCGCAGGCCTTGAAGTCCCTTTCTTATTTCATATTATTATTGTTAGTCATTCAAATAATATTACATTTTGATGAGAATCTTGTACTTATTACTCTATAGAGCTCATGTACTCGATGACATCATATTTTAGGATTGTTTTCAGTAGCACCCTTATTGACTTTAGTTATTTATATTATTCTGCATTTGAGACTATTTAATACAGTTATTTAAGTTTATTTATGAACATTGGTAGTTGGCATACCTAGCAAGCGGTGTTAGGCGCCATCATGGCTCTAGTGGAATTTTGGGTCATGACAGATTTTTGCAAATTTAGTCTATTCATTTATATGTTTATCTTCCACTTTGGTTGTATTTGTGTTGGTTGGTTTGTCTAACGGGTTGGGTTGGGTGTCATCACAATTTAGTGGATATTGAATCGTGACAAAGAGGTATTTGCGCCTAGGTTTCACAGGTCTTATGAGTCATGAGCAGTGTTTATGTTGGCCTAAGTGAAGGTTAGGTTTGAAGATTCACAAAGGAAGCTCAGGTATAAACCATATCCATCCTTTGTGTGCATAGACGGGCAGATTCAAGCATATGGGATGCACGTGAAGGAGATAATCTTAAATTGGTAAAATTGATATCTCCTGATCGAAAAGGTTGCATAATTGATAAGGAGAATGGCTCCTTAATCAAAGAGAACACTATCCAAGATAAGGGAGGAGTTAGAAGTTGAGATCAACTAGAACTCTACCACCAAGGAAGAGTAGCATTAGAACTCTAGTTATTTTCTACTCTACTAACTCTATAAATCGCAGGATGTTCTCATTCTACAGGCATGCACAAAAGTAGAAGTTAAACGGCATTTTGCAAGCAATTCGTGCGTGATTCAAGTGTGCAAACCTGAAGCTACATGAACCAGATAAAAGAACCCGCTCCAAGTGTCTGTCTTTTATTCTAGTTCAATTGCAGTAGGTATTTTTATATTGTACCTTTCAGCTTTATCTAGAGGCAATTGTAATAGGTACTCAGAGTATTCAAGTTAGAGTTAACTTGAAGTCGTCGCAACAGTTAGAGGTTGTTTGCCACAACGGGATTAGAGTTAATCATAGGTTTACAAAGTGTTTTGTAACTGTAGTTTTTTGCTCAGTGATTTAGTGGAGAGTTTGGGAAAATCGTACTGAGAAGTAGGTCGTGGTTTTTTCACCTTTTGAGCGAGTTATTTTCCATGTAAAATACTTGTGTTCTTTACTTTTCGCATTTATTATTTTAGCAATAGTATCTTATGGAACACATAGAAGAACTTGGTCCATCTATAATCAGTTTAAGCGGAAAATTGGGTACCACGCAAATCAACCCCCCCCCCCCCCNAAGAGACAGCCCCTGTGTGGTATTGAAGTTAAAAACATCAGTTAGTATCAGAGCGGGTTAACCTTGAAGAGGCTAACACCTTAGGAGAAGATCAAGATAAGTGCACCACCTGGAAACTGGGAAGGGTAATTCACTGCTAGGCTACCACTTTTCAACGGCCAGTATTACTCTTGGTAGAAAACCAGGATGAGAGATCACATCATAGGAGAAGACTATGAGCTATGGGACATTGTCACATATGGTACAGTGGCTACCATGAAGATAAATACCAAAGGAGAAGAGGTGGAAAAGACAAGAGCTGATTGCACTGCTGATGACTTGAGGAAATGGGAGAAGAATGCTAAAGCCAAATAAATTGCTTGTTTGTGGACTCGGTCCAGATGAGTACAGTAGAATCCAAAGTTATACCACTGCTAAGGAAATCTGGGACATTTTGCAAGTGGCCCATGAAGGAACACCTCAAGTGAAGAGGTCCAGAGCAACACTACTATATTCTCAATATGAGAATTTCATCATGAAGGAAGGGGAAACCATCCAAGATATGTATACAAGGTTCACCACACTAACAAATGAACTTAAGTCTCTTGGAAGGATTATTTCCGAAGAAGACAGAGTTGAGAAGATTTTGACAAGGGTTCTGTCAGGTACTTGGGAGAGCAAAATCACTGCCATTCAGGAATCAAAGAATATTTCCACTCTTAAGTTGGGTGAGCGAATTGGAAATCTCACTGCTTACGAACTTAGAAGGCAAACTATGAAGATGGATGTACCCAAGGAGGAAAGGAGCTGGCACTCAGAATCACTGAAGGTTCTGATCTAGAAGATGATGAAATGGCTATGATCACAAAGGACTTCAAGAAGTACCTAAAGAGAGGAAAGGGTCCTTTAAGAAGTGGAAGCTACAACAAGCTAAAGGCTCCTGAAAGGCAAACCAATGAGGGATACTACAAGTGTGGTAAGACTGATCACCACACCAAGAACTGCCCTCAATGGGAAATTGAATGGAAGAAGGAAAAAGTTGAACGAAGAAACAGGAAGAAGGAACAGGTTCAACCCAAGAAGAATAAAAGATCAACAAAGGCTATGGTTGCTGCTTGGGGAGAAAGCTCAGATGATGAAGATGGAGAGAAACAAGCACTTATGGCCATTGGAGAATCTGATGAGGAATCTGAGGTACGTGTAATTTATCTAAAAGACAAGATTAAATTTTTGTCTAAAGAAAGGCTATCTGAATTACTTCTAGATTTCATTGATGAATCTGAGGATGTAAACAATAAAAATGAATAGTTGTCTAAGTAATGTGTGATTTTGAAAGCAAAGTGTAAGAACCTGAAACTTAGGGTTAGTGAGACTATAAGTGAAAATACTGCATTAAAGAACCAGGTTCATGCATTTGAATCAAATGTCCTAGAACTTATATATGAAAACCCAAAACCAAAATTAGGAACAAGTAAGAAGACAGCTGATTGCACACAACTCACTCTAGAAGAAAATGTAGGTAAACTAAAAGATGAGTTCTATAAAAAGGATGAGCAGGTTAGAATTTTAAAGGAGGATCTAGGCAAAGTCAAGCATGAACTAGACAGAACTTGTAAATGGAACAGGTCCTCCGATGCACTTTCATGGCTACAAGAACATCATAGTAGCAATAGAAGAGGACTTGGCTTTGGGAATCTGCCACCTAAATGGAATCCCAAAAGAAAGTACCGTACACTTCCTGAGAACAAGATTTGTACTCACAGTGGTAAAACGGGTCACTATAAAAGTGAATGCAATGCAAAAGATAAGGCAAGCCAAAAGAACAAAGAATTTGTTCAAGGGAAGAATAGGCTACCAAGTTGGGCTAAATTGAATCTGATTCATCCTTTTGCCAATAGAAAGGGACCCAAACTAGTTTGGGTTCCTAAGACTAACCCCTGATTTCCTTTTGCAGATCCAAGTGAAGGGAAGCAGCCAAATATGGTACATGGATAGTTGCTACTCAAAGCATATGAAAGGAAGCAAAAACCAGTTCCTTTCACTTGAGGACCTCAAAGGAGGTATTGCCTCCTTTGGAAATGGGAAGAAAGGTGAGATCATTGGGGTTGGAAAGGTAGGTAAGATTGATTCTCACTCTATTGAGAATGTCTACTTGATAGATGGCTTAAAATACAGTCTAATCAGTGTATCATAACTGTGTGATAGAGGTAACTTGGTAGCATTCACCTCTACCAAATGTTTTATGATTAATCTTACCACAGACAAGATTGTTTTGTAGGGAAAAAGAGTGAACAATATATATATTGTAGATCTGTCCACACTTTCAGAAAATGAACTCACTTGCTTAAGTGTGTTGGACAATGATCCCCTCATTTGGCACAAGAGACTTGGACATGCAAGTTTGAGTCAACTCAACAAATTAGTTTCCAAGGACCTGGTGATAGGGTTGCCTAACATCAAGTTCAACGAAGACAAAGTTTGTGAGGCTTGTGCAAGGGGGAAGCAGGTAAGATCCTCTTTTAAATGCAAGAAAGTGGTAAGCACCACCAGGATGACTGAACTGGTCCATATGGATGTATGTGGTCCAATGAGAACATTAAGAAGATGTGGTAAAAGATATGTGATGGTGCTTGTTAACGATTACTCTAAGTATACATGGACATTGTTTTTAACATCTAAAGATGAAGCATTTGACATGTTCACTTCTTATGTTAAAAAAACTCAGAAACAACTAGGTAATCAACTTGCATCAATTAGGTCTGATCATGGCACTGAATTTGAAAATGCTAAATTTGCCGAATTTTGTGATGAGCATGGCATAGATCATAATTTGTTTGCTCCTAGGACTCCACAACAAAATGGAGTAGTTGAAAGAAAGAATAGGACACTTGAAGATATGGCTAGGACTATGCTTCTTTCTAGAAAATTGCCCCATAACTTCTGGGCTGAAGCTGTAAATACTGCATGCTACATCATAAATAGGTGCATGACTAGACCTCTTGTAGAGAATACTCCCTATGAGTTACTTAAAAGGAGAAAACCAAACATATCCCATCTTAGGGCATTTGTATGCAAGTGCTTTGTGCACAATAATGGTAAAGACTCCCTAGGTAAGTTTGATCCCATAAGTGAAGAGGGAGTATTCTTGGGATATTCTTCACATAGAAAAGCTTACAAGGTCTATAACAAAAGAACTATGTGTGTAGAAGAAAGTGTTCATGTGGTTTTTAATAAAACTAGCATTCTTTCTGAGAGGCAGGAACATGATGATGAAGCAATTGGGCTGGTAAGAAACTCAAATGAAATGACAGCCCAGACTGAAGCTGCACTAGATGAAGGAACAGGTTCTTCCACCCAGGGCAACATGATAAGGGGAATAGAACAAAGAGGAAATGATTCTCAAACCTCAAGGGAACCTGTCCATGAATTAGTTCCACAGCAACAAAGAATTGAAGGAACATCAAGGGTAAACCAGTTGGTTGTAAAATCTTACAAGTATCAAAGTTCTTATCCCATTGAGAACATAATCACTGATCAAACCTTTGGAATCAAAACCAGATCTTCATTAAAAAATCTTTGTGATTTTGATGCCTTTTTATCTCTTATTGAACCTAAAATTGTTGCTGAGGCTTTACAGGATGCAGACTGGGTAACCGCAATGCAATATGAACTCAACCAATTTGAAAGGAGTCAAGTTTGGCATCTGGTACCAAGACCCAAGGACCGATCAGTAATTGGCACAAAATGGGTCTTCAGAAACAAACTTCATAAAAATGGAATAGTTACAAGGAACAAGGCAAGATTGGTGGTTCAAGGATATAGCCAAGGGGAGGGCATAGACTATGATGAAACCTTTGCTCCAGTTGCAAGGTTGGAAGCAGTAAGACACCTCACAGCCTTTGTTGCTTGCATGGAATTCACCCTTCACCAGATGGATGTCAAGAGTGCCGTCCTTAATGGTTATCTAAAGGAAGAAGTGTTTGTCAAGCAACCTTCGGAGTTTGAAAGCCAAGAAAGTCCTGATCATGTGTACAAACTTGACAAAGTATTTTATGGGCTCAAGCTGGCTCCAAGAGCATGGTATGAAAGATTATCAAAGTTTTAGCTTGAGCATGACTATAAGAGAGGTAAAATTGACAATACTTTGTTCTTGAAATAAAAGGTAAAGATCTCTTGGTAGTTCGGATATATGTTGAACATATAATCTTTGGAGCAACTACTGATAAGTTAAGTAAAGCATTTGCTAAACTAATGGGGAGTGAATTTGAAATGAGCATGATGGGTGAGCTTAATTTCTTTTTAGGCTTACAAATTAAATAAAATTCAAATAGAACTATGATCCATCAGCAGAAGTATGTAAAAGAGTTGCTTAAAAGGTTTAAAATGGAAGATTCCAAAGAAATTGACACTCCTATTGCAACAGCTACAAAGTTGGATATAGATGAACATGGTTCATCTGTTGATCATAAGTTGTATAGGGGAATGATTGGCTCATTGTTGTATCTCACTGCTAGTAAACCTGACATTGTCTTCAGTGTAGGCCTTTGTGCAAGTTTTCAGGCAAATCCAAAGTAGTCTCACTTGACTGCTGTCAAGAGAATTTTGAGATATCTAAAAGGCACCACTGATCTGTGTCTTTGATCCAAAAGGTAGTAATTTCAATCTCGTGGGATATGTTGATGCTGATTATGCAGGTTTTCTTGTGGATAGAAAGATCACCTCAGGTATGGCACACTTTCTTAGCTCATGTCTTGTGTCTTCGGCTAACAAAAAGTAAAATTCAGTGGCCTTATCTACTACTGAAGCTGAGTATGTTGTTGCTACTTCATATTGTGCTCAATTGTTGTGGATCAAACAACAATTAAAGGACTTTGGAATTGAAGTTGGTTGTATTCCTATTTTTTGTGATAACACTAGTGCAATTAGTATGACCAAGAATCTGGTTCATCACAAGAGAACTAAGCACATAGATGTTAGGCATCACGTTTTGAGGGATAACTATGAAAATAGGTTGAACACTGTGGAATTTTGCGCTATTGACAAGCAAATAGCTGACATCCTCACAAAAGCCCTAAGTAGAGATCACTTTGAAAGGAACAAGTTAGAATTAAGGATGATTAAGATCACCTAAAAGGATCAGTTTAGAATCACAACGAAAAAACAATTGAAAAAAAAATTGAAAAAATAAAATTGTTGGTTTTGGTTAGAAAATCTGAAAATGTGTATATAATTAGATTAATATTTGCTCAGACTCATACTTTCAATAGTATACTCTTGTGCCNTTATCTCACTGCTAGTAGACCTGACATTATTTTCAGTGTAGGCCTTTGTGCAAAATTTTTGGCAAATCCAAAGGAGTCTCACTTGACTGCTGTCAAGAGAATTTTGAGATATCTAAAAGGCACCATTGATCTTTGTCTATGGTATGCAAAAGGTAGTAATTTTAATCTACTGGGATATGTTGATGCTGATTATGCAGATTTTCTAGTGGATAGAAAGAGCACCTCAGGTATGGCACACTTTCTTGGATCATGTCTTGTGTCTCGGGCTACCAAAAAGCAAAATTCAGTAGCCTTATCTACTGCTGAAGCTGAGTATGTTGTTGCTGCTTCATGTTGTGCTCAATTGTTGGGGATCAAACAGTAATTAATAGACTTCGAAATTGATGTTGGTTGTATCCCTATTTTTTGTGATAACACTAGTGCTATTAGTATGACCAAGGACCGGTTCATCACAAGAGAACTAAGCATATAGATGTTAGGCATCACTTTTTGAGGGATAACTATGAAAAATGATCGATCACTGTGGAATTGTTTGCTACTGACAAGCAAATAGCTGACATCTTCACAAAAGCCCTAAGTAGAGATCACTTTGAAAGGAACAGGTTAGAATTAGGGATGATTAAGATCACCTAAAAGGACCAGTTCAGAATTCACAACGAAAAAACAAAAAAAAAGCAAAAAAAAACAAAATAAATGGAAAAAAAATATTATTTTTGGTTAAAAAATCTAAAAATGTGTATATAATTAGATTAACTTTTGCTCAGACTCGTACTTTCAATAGTATACTCCTGTGCCATGTGTTAAAATGACTCATGAATCTCTAATGATATTTTTTCTATTTTGGCAAATTTAGACTTACACAAGAGAATTATCAGTGAAGAACCTGGTTCATCAAGATAACACGGTATGTTTGCTACACTCTGCATAATTTGAAATAATAATATTTGGATCATGAGCAGAGTCCTACCTAAGTCTAAATTCCTTTTAAACTTATCCAATATAAGTGAACAAGTTCTGTTCAAAAGAATCCTAACAGAATTAAACCACCTAGATACTAGGGAAAAACTCTATTGTCTCTTCAAAACTAACAATTCAGTTTGATTAGACTTCTAAAAGTCTGAAAAGCCTATCGTTAATAATTAATTACCCTCCTTTAAATTGATCATCATCATCTCTGTCTTCATTCAAAAATTTTCAAGCCGTCGAAATACTCACCATCTTCTCTCATCCTACAAATTTCAATCTACCTCTCTTTTTCTTCATGAAACAAGCATAGCAATGACTAACCCTTTTGAAAACCCCGGCACACCCCCACCATGCTCCTCATCTTCAACCACTCCTCAACATAAGAAAAGAAGATTTAAGATGCTTGCTCGCAAGACAGTGGCTGGTAGTGAATTATCAAAGAAATTAGACGCTCAATTGAAAGCTAGCCAAGACCAAGAACCCCAGAACTGTGAAGAATCCTTCAAGTCTGCTACTAAGGGGGAAGAAATTAGGTCTTCTGATACAGAACAGGTAACCTCTGGTCCAAATACTACTACTGAAGTCATTTCTGAGTTAGCTGAGAATCTGGAGAACAGGTTTATTCTAGTTGGATTTGTGGTTGATGTAGAATCTTCTGAGTCCAGAAGGATTGGTGGTAAAAATAAAAAGGAAAAAGAAAAGGAGAGTGAGGGTGCTCGTAGTGAAGAAAGGGGAATGGGTAAAAGAGTGGTTGATTCTTCACCCCATTCCTAATACAGGTATAATGGCTGTTTATGGAGCAGAATCTCGTAAAATAGAGGAAAGTGTGAAGAAAATAGGGGGAAGTGGGTCTGGAAAAGCCGCTGAAGGGCTGGTTAAACTTGGGTAAAATGTAGATGAACCTGGTTCAACAGTAGAAGAAACCCTCGCAGGCCTATTGCAGAAAGTGAGTGAGAGCTACAACCCAAAGAAGAAGAGAACTTCCAAGGCTAAGATCCCTGACACTGCTAGGGCTAACAAGAAAAGGAAGGCTACTCCTTCTGATTCTGCTGAAAATCCTCCCACAAGAGGAAGAGCCAAAAGAAGCCAGCTAAAATAGAATGAGGCAGATTTGCAAAAAGCCTTAGAAGAAAGAAAAAGTAAAGTGGTTGCAAAAGTGAAGAAGACGATGGTTGAGCCTGTTGAGGCTGTTGATGTTGATGAGATGGATCTGGTCCATAAAGATAAAGATGTGATTGAATAAGTGGAGGTTCAGACTCCCAAACCCAAGAAAGCCAAGACTTTCACTAAAAAGTATATCTCTGTGTCAAAGTCTGTTGAACCATCCACCCTAGCAAAAAGGACTAGGTCTGCTATGAAGACAAAATAAGTGAAAATTGTTGAGGAAGAAGAATGGAGTTGAGAGGAAGAGGAAGATGATTCAGATACTGAGTAGGACAAGATGGCCAAGTTTGGCAAGAGGACAATTCTGAAGGGTAGACTCCTCAAGGATTTGGAGGAGGAAGGGATGGTACTACTGTTAGAGAAATTGGAATTGCAAGGCTGGAAGGACATGATCCTTCAGATGGATGGCAGGTTGGTCAGGAGTGAAATTGTTGAATTCATGGCAAATGCTGCAGCGAAGGATGGACGGGTTACCAGCTTGGTGAAAGGGGTGCAAATCTCTTTCAATGTGAAGGATTTGGGTGAAATTCTAGGTGTACGTGCTGAGGGGTATAATGACTACACAAAGCTTAAGTGGCCAAGCCTAGAAAACCTTCCTACTTCCATGTCCATTACCAAAACATTCAGTGAAAATGAGGAGGAACTTGAACCCAAGGTTGTGTACAAGAGTGAGATGAAGCTATCCCATAAGGTGCTGTTCGAATTTGTCAACAAGTGTTGAAGCCTAGGAAGGAAAGGAGGCACATTGCCAACTTCATGGACTTGGTTCTGATGGAGTGTTTGGACAATAGGAGGCAAATCAATTGGCCTGGATTTATAATCCAGCTTCTTGATAGGGTTATAAATGGCTCTAAGTCTCATGCCATTCCCTATGGCTTCATTCTCATAGCTATGCTTGCATATTTTAAAGTGCCTCTGAAGAAGTGGGAGGTGGCTACAAGCAAAGATCACTTTGGAGAAAATACTCTGATTGCTTGTAACTATGAGGTCCATGCTACTCCTAATGAACATGGTTCATCTAAGATAGTACCAGTAAATAGCAAGGTCAGAGCCTTAGTGCAGAAGAGTGGGGCAAATGATGTTGAGATTGAGAGGCTGAAGAAAATGTTGGCTGAGGTGGAGACTGAGAGAGATGCTCTCAGAACTGAGCTGGCAATAGAAAGGGAGAAGAATGATGGCATTCTTCAAGATATGCTGAAACTTCTCCAAGAAAAAAACCAAGCACCTACTTCTTCCCAGCCTTAAGCTCCTAGCCTAGTGTAGATCTTTCAGTAACCCAGTTTGGGATGTTTCTTTTGTTTGCTCATATTTTCAGTATTGTTATTTCTTTTTATGCTTTGTGGAAGATTCATATCAAGTATCAATGAAATTTGTTGGTTTTTGCTCTAATTGTTTGTTTATATTTCTTTGATGGTTAAAATTCATAGCTTGATCAATAATGATTAATCCATGATTGCATTTGAAGTAGCCCCAGTGGCCATGAGTAAGTTTTAAAATCTGGGTATCGTACATTTTTTATGCAACTTTTCGATGATGCCAAAAGGGGAAAAAAGGTTGTGCTTCACACTTTGAACAGTGATATTTATAACCTAATGAACCTGGTCCTTGATGATAAGTGATAAAAAGGAAAACTATTTCTTACATTGTGTTGATGTTGAGCTAAGTTGAAACAGGGCCTAAGCTTATGAAAAGCACAGAGTTTGTCATCATCAAAAAGGGGAAATTTATTGGCCTAAGTGAAGGTTAGTTTTGAAGATTGACAAAGGAAGCTCAAGTATGAACCAGGTACATCCCTTGTGCGTATAGACGGGCAGATTCGAGCATGTGGGATGCACGTAAAGGAGATAAGCTTAAATTAGTAAAATTGATATCTCCTCATCGAAAAGGTTGCATAATTGATAAGGAGAATGACTCCTTAATCAAAGAGAACACTATCCAAGATAAGGGAGGAGTTAGAAGTTGAGATCAACTAGAACTCTTCCACCAAGGAAGAATAGCATTAGAACTCTAGTTATTTTCTACTCTACTAACTCTATAAATCGCAGGATGTTCTCATTCTACAAGCATGCACAAAAGCAGAAGTTAAATGTGAATTGAGAGCAAAATAGCAAGGCATTTTCCAAGCAATTCGTGTGTGATTAAAGTGTACAAACCTGAAGCTACATGAACGAGATAGAAGAACCAACTCCAAGTGTCTGTCTTTTATTCTAGTTCAATTGTAGTAGGTGTTTTCATATTGTACCTTTCAGCTTTATCTAGAGACAATTGTAATAGGTACTCAGAGTATTCAAGTTAGAGTTAACTTGAAGTTGTCGCAACATTTAGAGGTTATTTGCCACAGCGGGATTAGAGTTAATCCTAGGTTTACAAAAGTATTTTTTAAATGTAGTTTTTGGCTCAGTGATTTAGTGGAGAGTTTGAAAAAATCCTACTGAGAAGTAGGTCGTGGTTTTTTCACCTTTTGAGCAAGGTGTTTTCCACGTAAAATACTTGTGTTCTTTACTTTACTATTTCAGCAATAGTAGGTTAAGGAACACATAAAAGAACCTGGTCCTTCCACAATCAGTTTAAGCGAAAAATTGGGTACCACACAAATCACCCCTCCCCCTCCTCTTGTGTGGTATTGAAGTTAAAAACATCAGTTTAGGATCTTATTTATGGATATGTAGAGCTTCATATCTATAAACGAGAGGCTACATAGGCATTTAGAAACTTATTCCCTTTTTTCATTCATTTTTCGTGCTATACAATTGGATATATCTTTTTGATGACCTTCTTGTCTTTCCTACTCGATGTTAAGAACATATCCTCAGTCGGGACCTACGGCTTGTGATGATGTTGTTGATGCATTGTGAGATATTTTTCCAATGATATAAGGGGATAAGGTAGTAGAGGACTAGTATCCAGGTATTGACTGTAGCTTAGGCTCGGAGGACTTGGTGGTATGAGCTTGTAATTTAGGACATTTAGTCCGATATGTCCCTAGAAATGCTAGTGACGGTATAGTGAGCTAGAAGATAGCTAACGGTTCGTAGTCAGTTAGTTGGGGATTGAGCGGGTGCTTCCACACCCTTAAACGAAAATATAGGGTATCATTTCCAAGTTGAATTGGTATATTTAGTGAGACAACTATGTGATAAGTGGTAGGTGTGTAAGAACTACACTTGGAAAGTTCAGATATAACGAATAAAACTTTCTTTAAACGCAAAAGGAAATAGGGAATGGTTAGCATCGTCCTAGAGTATTACTACAGTCCTATGACATATATATATCGATGGATTTTGGTAGTTCATTAATGGGTTGGAATAAAGTCTGTTAACCTTTTGGACGAATGTAAACTCGAATAGATCAAATGATCACATAAAGTTTAGTAGCTATGTTAAGGTTACAATGAGATATTTGATAAGAACAAAGACCGATGATGATAACACCCATGACGAGGTCCTGGGTTGTACGACATCTTATGAAGAATTTTCTCTCTACCCTACAGTATGGATGTGCAATGATGATAGATTGAATAGTTTGAACAAGGTAACATGACTGTTTCAAGAGAAAAGAGTTCCTCTGACGGATATCATAAGGTGTGATGGGCTTAGAACCACACGAGCTTATGAGAAATTAAGTTGAGTGTCAATGAGATGATATGGTAACTGAGCAAGAATAAGTTACTATTAGTTCTCAGTGATGTGATTATGGCTTCAATTCAAGTTGGGGAGTCGTATATTGGCGATCGGATCTTATGGGCATATGTTGTTCTAATTCTAAACTAGGATAAGTTTGCGGATTGGCTATGGTTTAAGGAGGGTGACGTCGAGGTCATCGTGATCAAGGAATTGTCGGATATATGATGTGCTACACTATATTGATATGCCAAGATGGTTTGATGACTCAGACTTATTAGTCTTAGCGTATATAGTGTTGAATAAGAGAAGATTCACTTGCATGGTTGCCTAAGGGCGAGGCCACTCCTCCTAGGGAGTTATGTGTAGGTAGAGCATAGGTTGCTTGGCATGTACCAATATGCATTGGGACACTAGAAAAGAGTGGTTGACTCTCAAAACGATTTTAATGGTTATTAAGTTTCATCATATGTTACATGAGGAATTACCATATGTTTCACTTGTTTGGGGGATTAGAGCTTGGCATCGGTTCAGTTCTAGAAATAGAACTAGTTACAAATTCATTTGAGGGTTCCGTATTGTGAACCTATCGCCTTGAGGTACTTCAGAGTATGTTATGAGGATAAAGAGTGTTATAGACATTGCTAGGATGTGGCTTAAGTTGAGATCACTTAGCGTGAGTTTTGGTTGAAGATTATGGTGTTTTGGGAAGACATGTGATGTTTGGCAAGTGGATCAAGATTGATTTGAAAGAAGTTAGGTCGGTCTAGCAGTGGTGTAGGCAATTGTCTTTACAGAAATGGTCAGGTTCTTTGGTGCAATCGATATTATATACACTTCGTGGAAGGGCTTTTCAGTTCGGAAGTCTATACAACTTGGCGACTTAAAGAGATTTAATTCCACCAGATTGAATATATGAAAGTGAGAATCCAAAATCTTGAGACAATTTTGACCATGATTTAAGTGTTGATGTTACCCACGGGGTTGGAAAGTTTGTTGCGTGGTTGCGATCGCCTCACAAGTTGAGTTAAGTTGTACACTTCAAAGACAATGGAGCGCTTTCGAGAAGAACAATACTACTTGAGGATTTAGAGTTTTATACCAGAGTTCTTTTACTTAAGGTATAGCGTCATTATTGATATAGTGAGCCATGTGGAATTTACACTGATATGTAAAGGTTACGATTTATATTTGGGCATAAGATTTCAATCTTGATAGAGCGTGGATGATTTGAGTTGCCTAAAATCACTTGGGAAGGGTGTGGGTTGTAGATAATGCTATGCGGATGAAGTCTTCGGACAATTAACTAAGTGCTATAGTAATAGCTAGCGTGACTAGTAAATTTCAGATTTTAGTTTCTTGACATGGCAAGGTTGATGGAAATGTACTTTATGAGTTGCTTGTATGTGTGACTTTGCGGTTGCTTTGAGTGAGCATGGTTAAGAAGTATGGCTCGAGAGGTTATAGGCCTTGCTTTTTTTATTGGAATGGTGAACGGGTTAAGTAAGGACTTCCGAGACTTATATATTAGAGTATTTGACGCATATGGATGCCTTGAGTTAATAACTGGTCGAGTATCATAAGTTGAGACTAGTAGGTTAGGAATTTAGGAATTTCTTGGATATACACCTGTGGGTGTCGGAATGGGTCATTATGGACTTGTGAAAGGTTTATTACCTTCTTTGAAAGGGTTTGAAATCAGTTTGGATCACTACTGGTAGGCCCATGATGATTGCACACTTTATGTCGGATCGTATTTGCTTATACAGTTTCGTGTATAGATTAGATATTCTATTTGGAAGGCTGTAGGTTTACATAAGATACTAGTTTTCATCAAATTTGAGAGAATAATAGCTCATAATGTTATTATGGTAGTTGTGTGCCTCTGGCTAAGTTGAGTTCGGTTTGCTTATCTACTTCTTAATGGACAGTTCGAGTGAGTTATACAGACACTAGGAGACTTGTTGCGTGTGTATACCATTGTATCGAGGAGACATTGGGGTGATTGATTGGTTTATACAGATTTGGCATATTATGGCAATTACTAGCGTAATGCACAAACAATATCATTTGAAATTGTATGTGGATTTTGGTGGTGGTTGGTTGCTTAGTAGCTTGTACTCGAAAAGACGAAGCTAACGGATCTTGAATTAGCACAATCAACCTTTTAATAAGATTGATTTGGAACAAAAACAATTTAAGATGCAATACTACATCGAATCGTCTATATGTCCAAGCTAAGCACCCCTTGAAACTCTATTGGGACCAATGCCGGGATCTATACAAGAAGTGCAGAAGTGTAGTATGAGTACAATCAACCCCATGTACTCAGTAAATATCGAACCTAACCTCCACGAGGTAGTGACGAGCCTATGATCACCTACTTATAAACTTGTACAATTAATAGGCAAGATAAATAACAAGATAGACAACAAAAATAAAAACAAGAAATAGTAAAATGGTTAACTAAACGAAATAGCGACCATATTTCTCAAATATCACCACCAAGTCTTTCTAAAACAACTCAAATCTAAGAGGATGAAACAATAACCATGAAAAAAATAAAGTTAAATTCACGAATCAACATAATACGAGAGATGAGTAAAATATATTATATTAATAGCACGGCAACACCCTTCGTGCATTTACGTCTCATCCTCACTAGAAAGATATCATATCAAGAGCACGGCAACACTTTTCGTGCATTTACCTCTCATCCTCATTAGCGCAGAAACATCCTTCGTGCACATACGTGTGTGTGTGTGTGTATATCACTCTTTCTCACCAAGCACAAAACACCCTTCGTGCAACAATAACAATATCAAGAAGCACGAAAAAACCCTTTGTGCATAAATAACTCTTTCTCACAAGCACGGAATCACCCTTCATGCAATCCACTCTTCCTCACCGCACATATATATAATAAAGTACCAAGCAAGGTAGGAAGCATAAGTATCAAGAAAGTGATTAAGCATACTATATCATGCGATAAATAATCATAACCTTTGCACCAATAAGTAAACCAACACATCAAGAACTACAACATCCAAATATCTTTACAAAACCTAAATATAGTTACTAGCATGAATGTAAATAAACAAGCAATTTAACGAACTATTTAAAGAGTAGGAGAAATAATTCATGAAGCAAACAAGGCATAAATACGGCTAATTCTACCTGCATGATATAACCCTGGCAAATGCATATACATTCATCACCTTGTATATATAGCGACCCCAACATATATAACACGTAACAAATAGAACCAATCACCTAATTCTCTCAAATCAAGGTTAACCAAGACATTAGCTCATTCCGGAACATAACCCTCCAATACTACTTTCTCTTTAGCACAAGCCTCTAAACAACTCGAATCTAGCCAAATATTACTCAAATAAGTCAAAATAAGTTGCAGAAAGTATCCTAGTATATTAAAGGTTCAATCTTTAACATATTTGAAAAAGTCAACAAAAAGTCAACACGGACCCACTTGGTCGAAATCTTAAATCAAGACCAAATCCCGGTTGCCCATTCATCCCCCGAGTTCGAATATGTGATTAGTTTCGAGATCCGACCTCAAATTAAGATTTAAATCTCTAAAATACACAATCTTAATTTACCACCCAAAATCCTATTTCTACTCTTTAAAACTCCTAGTTTTAGGAATGAAAATCTATGGGGAATAAAATTAATCAAAAACAAGTTAAAGTCACTAACCTTAGAAGTTAGGATGAAAATCTCTTCAAACTTGTCGCTTCACAAAGTCTAGATCTAAAAAATAGAGTAAAATGAGCTAAGGATCGAAGCCCCACCCCTTTTCATAGCTATAGATGTCGCATGTGTGAGAAAAGCCTCACATAAGCAATTCCGCAAGCACCACCAAATTGATCGTAGGCGTGAGCTTGCGTCGGTGCAGATGTCGCAAAAGAGACAAGCCATTCGCAAGTGCGTATCCCGCATCCGTGACAAAAGTCACAAAGATGAGACAAAACACAATTAGGGGCGACATCGCACCTGTGCACCAGGTCACCACAGGTGCAATATCTGTAGGTTCAGCAATAGTAAACATTTTAAAAAATATCCAACTCCAATTCGAAACTCACCCGAGCCTCCCAGGCCCCTACCAAAACATCCTAACAAGTATATAAACCTTACACGAACTCGATTGCAAGCTCAAAACATTACAATAACATCAAAAATCAAGCATCAAAACTCAAGTATTTTCAAATGTTCATAACTCAAATTTCTAACTTTCAACTATAAGTGACGAAACGGCCTTAGTCACCTGGGATTCAAACCAAACATATGTACAAGTACAAAATTATCATACGAACCTAACTAAAGTTGTCAAAATATTGATCCGATATCGTTTACTAAGAATATTGATCGTGGTCAACTCCAACAACATCAAAGCTCTAGAATCAAGATTTCTTTTTCAAAATACATCTAAACTTTACGAAAATTAAAACAAACCATGCATACAAGTCATAAATCACCAAATGAAGCTATTCAAGGTCTCAAATCAGAAAATAGAAACCTAGTGTCACGCCCCAACCTCAAAGAGCGCAACCAGCTCAACCGAGATAACCCGGACGAGCAAGCTTACTAGATACTTTCTACCCGAACTTACCCAAGAATAAGTTTGAAGTGGTACATTTGATATAAATATAACATTACTAGTTTGACTTTCCTAATATCAACATACAACCCACACTATGTCTACGGAGCCTCTAATAGATACAAAATAATGCCCCGGCTATACATCAAAATATAATACATAAGGAACAAAAGATATACCACTTCGTAATGAAGTGGGACTCACCAAGTCAGCTGGGAAGAGGGTGTACCGCTATCATTGATCAAAGCCGCCTGCGGTGGAACCACCTATATTCATTAAAGATATAGTGCCCATGGCAAAAGAGACGTTAGTACATATAGAATAGTACTAGTATGAATGACTAAACACCCTCTCAATAGAACGAGTAATAAAATAAGGAAGAACAATCATAGAATCAATGGGAGCCTCAAACAATACCAAGACATCAAGTTAGGAGCAAGATAAGATTTCAAGTAAATGTTTGTATTTTAGGTTGGGAGATCTTTAGTACCGATATACCACCGTGTCTTTAGCACGGAGTCCTATCACGGACAGATCGGCTAGGCCATCACACCCAAAGACATCCAATCAGAATCAGAATCACAATCTCAGTCACTATCTCAATCACAATCTCAAGCACAGTCACCACCATGTGTACGGCATGACGTCCGATCTCGACCCGATCGGCTAGGCTGTCTCACCACAATGTCGTGTGGGTCGACATCACCCTTTGCTAGCAATAATCTCATCCCATTTAAGGGGGATAATCTCATCACATCAATCTCATTCCAAATAAGGGGAATAATAACAATCCACTCCTACACCGGCACGTGTAGTTTAGGGGTTAGGTTATATCAACCTGCCCTTCCTTGGTGACTGACGATACTTCCAAATGTTTATTGTATAAAGAAATTTCAGCTCATTTCATAGTCTTTTACTTATCTTTTCATTTCATTGGCACTAGTGGCCAGAGATGTAATATCATTCTTGGCACGTTGGTCGCATTTCATATTTCATGTTCACCGCTTTCACTTTCAAACATCATCATGGATTATCAGCAACAAAGCATCTCTAATCACGACTTTAGAACACATATGAGAAAATAAGAGTCATAGGCACATTGAGTTTTCTTCCATAATTTGGCATAATAACTAGCAATTGAGACATTATTGAATTCATAGTATTTCGATAGATGGTCACATTTGAATACAATCTCGAAGGATAACACAATATGACAAGAGCATTCGAAATACATTTTGAACATATAACTTTCGACACAGAGTTTATTTGGAATAATCAAATTTATAAGGAACAACTCAAAACATGAGACATAAGAACTTGATCCAATCATAACTACAATTTACGAGGACATCATGAGCTTCGATTCTACAAGAGGAGCTTAGCCAGCATACCTCGCTTTGAGCTCCCTTAAGTACTACAATGATTTGGAAATCCTAGAAACCTCAATCTATTTAAAAACATATCAAGATTTAACCATAATTAGGAAGATACTCAGGGTTTCAACTCATTTGAGCATTTTATCAAACAATAGATGGGAATCATGATTTCACGGTCCTCCTATATTTAATTCCTTCATCCCACAACCCAATATCTACCCTTTTGAGCTCAACAAGCTTACCACAACTTTGTTGGTACATGCATGCATAGATAACACCCCCATACCTAAGAATCACACTCCCCTTTACCCATCTTCTACCCCAAACTCGAAATTAAGGACTAGGGTGTGGAACCTTACCTCTTGGATGAAGACCTTGTGACTTTTTCTTGAAATTGTTCAAGACTTGAGCAAAGATTGGTAAACCAAGAAATTGGGCTTCCTTCTCTCTCTCTCTCTCTCTCTCTCTCTCTCTAAAACACTCCCCTCTCTCTAAAATGGCAGAATTCCTCTTCAAAATTGTCCTTTAAGTCTATTTATTAAATCAGGGTCGAGTTATAAAAATAGAAAAATGGACCCTCCGAACTTAGCTCTGCGGCCGCAGAGTGGACCGCAGAATAGATATGCGGTCCGCAAAATGGGCCACGAAAGTGATGCCAAAACCTGGGGTTCTGTGGATCAGTCTGCGCTCATGTCTGCGGTCTGAAGACCAGTTTTGCGGCCGCTAAAATGGACCGCAGAATCATCCTCTTAATTTCTTCATGCCAATTCTACGACGGAAGTGCGGTCCGCGAAATGATTATGCAGACGCATAGTTGACTGCAAAATGACCTCCAAAATTGGCCATTTCTCTGCTTCACTCTACGGTGGATCTGTGGTCCGCAGAGTAGTTCTACGTTCGCATAATGGACCGCAGAAACACCATGTTCTGCAACAAATTTTCATCAACTCCCCAATGCACTTTTCATCCCAAAACGTCCGTACATCCTCCCCCGCTTAATCACGTTACTCTACCTTGGCACCACGAAACCCCGGGTTGTAGGTGAAATTTCACGGGGCCTTACATCCTCCCCCGCTTAAGATCATTCGTCCTCGAATGAGGGTCAAAAGCCACCATTAGCATCCAATGTGATTCAACTCTTAATTCACTCACCCGGAGTTCCAAATTTTGACTAACTCCCCAAATCACAAAAACATTTTGGAAGAAATTTCCCTATAACTGGGCCTATCCACCTGTCAAAGAACCCCATAAACCAAACCTAACAACATATAAATAATTCAACGACACAACATAACATGGAAACAACACCAACTCTGGCCTCATGAGCAATATATTACCAAAGAGGAACACCCTTAACATCCACTGTACAAGTGAAACATAATTCAAAGAAGGTAAACTCTTAACATTTTCATAGATAACAACATCATAAATACAGGGTTATTTAAACAAATGAGGGTACTTCTTCTTCATTTCTTCCTCGGCCTCCTATGTGGTATCTTTGACCTGTTGGTTTCGCCATAGTACTTTCACGGAGGCAATTCCTTTATTTCTCAGCTTACGGACTTGCCTATCAAGAATGGTAACTGGAATTTCTTTATAAGTCAATTCTTCATTAACCTTAATAGTCTCAACTGGAATAATAAGCGACGGGTCTTCAACCACTTTAATCAACATGGATACATGAAACATCGAGTGCACTAAAGACATCTTTGGAGGTAGTTCAAGCTTGTAAGCCACCCGACCAATACTTTGAATGATTCTATACAGTCCAACATACCTCAGACTCAACTTCCCGTTCTTACCAAACCGCATAATACCATTCATGGGGGAAACCTTCAAGAATACCCAATCATCCTCTTTGAACTCCAAATCCCTACGACGCACATCTGAATAGGACTTCTGATGGCTATGAGAAGTTTTCAACTGTTCCATAATGATCTTAACCTTCTCCATAGCCTGATGTATGAGGTCTGGCCCTATCAACTCTGCTTCCCTACTCTCGAACCATCCAATGGGAAATCTACATCTCCTACCATATAATGCCTCAAACGGTGCCATCTGAATGCTAGCATGATAACTGTTGTTGTAGGCAAATTCCATGAGCAGCAAAGGATCATCCCAGCTACCCTTAAAGTCAAGAACATAAGCGCACAACATATCCTCGAGCGTCTGAATAGTCCACTCTGCCTGTCCGTCGGTTTGTGGAAGGAAGGTTGTACTAAGATTCACCTGAGTACCCAAACCTTGCTGAAATTTCCTACAAAAGTTAGTTGTGAACCTTGCCCCTCGATCTAAGATGATAGAAACCGGAGTGCCATGCAACCTGACTATTTACTTGATATACAACTATGCATATTGTTCTGCTGTGCCGGTAGCCTTAACAGGTAAGAACTGAGTTGATTTCGTGAGTCGATCCACAATCACCCAAATCAAGTCAAATTTGTGAGGCGTGCGGGGTAGTCCAACCATAAAGTCCATGTTGATCATCTCCCACTTCCACGTTGGAATCTCAATGTTTTGTGCTAACCCACCGGGCCTTTGGGTTTCGGCCTTCACTTGTTGACAATTTGGACATCTAACCACAAAGTTCGCTACATACCTCTTCATATCATTCCAATAGTAGACTTCCCTAAGGTCATGGTACATCTTTGTAGAGCCCGGATGCACGAAATACCTAGAATTATGAGCCTCGGTCATGATTCTTTCTCAGATACCATCTACATTTGGAACACATAATCGCCCTTGGTACCTTAGCGTACCATCATCCATACCAATAGCAAAAGCCATAGTCTCATGCTTATGAATCCCCTCCTTCAATTGTACCAACAATGGATCATCGCAATGCTTCTCCTTGACTTCCACAACAAGCGATGATTTGGCCCTATTTTGTATGAGCACCGCTCCTTCACTAGAGTCTGCAAGACGAACTCCAAAGCTAGCCAACCGATGAAGATCCTTAGCCAACGGCCATTGATATGCCTCCAAGTGAGCCAAACTACCCATAGATATTTGGCTAAGAGCATCCGCCACAACATTAGCCTTCCCCGGATGATATAAGATATGGATGCGTAATCCTTGAGTAACTAAGCTATCTTCTCTACTTCAGATTTAATTCCTTCTGTTTGAAAATATATTGGAGGCTCTTATGGTCCGTAAATATGTCCACATGGACCCTATACAAATAATGACGCCAAATTTTCAATACAAATACCACCGCCGCAAGCTCTAAGTCATGGGTTGGTTAGTTCTTCTCATGATTCTTGAGTTGCCTAGAAGCATAAGCTATCACCTTCCCATGTTGCATTAATACACAACAAAGTTCGATCCTTAAAGCATCAAAATATATCACAAACCCATTGTACCCTCTGGTAGGGTCAACACCGGTGTCGTAGTCAATCTTGATTTCAACTCTTGGAAGCTCTTTTCATAAGCATCTAACCATTGGAACTTAACCGCCTTCTGCGTCAATTTAGTCAACGGAGAGGCAAGAGTAGACAACCCCTCCACAAATTTCCTGTAATGCCCAGCTAAGCCCAAGAAACTGCGAATCTCTGTTGGAGTTGTAGGTTTAGGACAATTCTTCACCGCTGCAATCTTCTGACGGTCAACCTTAGTTCCTTCTCAGGAGATGACATGACCCAAGAATGTGACGGATTCAAGCCAAAATTCCCACTTCAAAAACTTCGCATACAACTTGTGCTTATACAGAGTCTGCAAAACTGCCCTGAGATGATTGGCATGGTCCTCTCTACTTCGTGAATATACAAGAATTTAATCAATGCACACTACCACAAAGTAGTCAAGAAAATCCTTGAGACTCAATTCATAAGATCCATGAAAGCTGTCGGGGCATTTGTTAGCCCAAAAGACATCACTAGAAACTCAAAGTGCCCATAACGGGTCCTGAAAGCTGTTTTCGAAATATCCCGCTCCCTGATCTTCGATTGTTGATACCCAGTTCTTAAATCAATTTTGCAAAAGCACTTAGTACCCTGCTATTAGTCAAACAAATCATCCATCCTTGGCAGCGAGTACTTATTCTTGTTTGTGACCTTGTTGAGCTGTTGATAGTCAATACACATTCTCAGAAACCAATCCTTCTTCCTTACAAAGAGGACCGGTGTGCCCCAAGTTGACACACTCGGCTGGATGAAACTCTTCTCTAACAAATTCTTCAACTGCTCTTTTAGCTCCTTCAATTCTACCGATGCCATTCTGTAGGATGGAATAGATATAGGCTATGTGCCTGGCATCACATCAATCCCAAACTCAATCTCCCTATCTGGTAGAATCCCAAGGAGCTCATTATGAAAGACCTCCAAAAATTCATTCACCACTGGCACAGACTCAAGTGTAGGTGCCTAAGCATCAATGTCTATAACCCAGACCAAATGGTAAATACACCCCTTATTGATCATCTTCGTGGCCTTAAGGTATGAAATTAACCTACCCTTCGACACCACATCATCCCCCTTCCATTCAATAACTGGCTCATTTGGAATTTCAAATCTAACGGTTTTGATTCGGCAATCTAGCTTAGCAAAACATGAATAAAGCCAGTCCATCTACATTATTACATCAAAATCAACCATCCCTAATTCAATGAAATCGCCCATGGTGTCCCGACCAAGCACCATGACAACACAATCCCTATAAACCCGCGCGACCACAATAGACTCAACAACTAGAGTAGATACAGAGAATGACTCATGAAGTCATTCAGGTTCTATCCCAAATTCCATAGCAACATAAGGAGTGACATATGACAAAGTGGAACCAGGATCAATAAGGGCATATACATCATCAGATTGGACAGTCAATATACTTGTGACAACATCTGGAGAATCTTCTGAACTCCGGCGACCCCTCATAGCATAGAAACGGCTGGGTCCTCCCAAACTCTATGTACCACCCCAAGATACACCACGCCCTGCGGGTGCTAGAGTGCCTCGAGCTGGAGGGGGTGTTGCAGATGAAGTAGCTGCAGAACTGGCTGGCTATACCGTACCCTTACCCACACTCTGGCGGGATGAACGGCAATCCCTCTAAATATGGCCCCTCAACCCGCACCCATAGCATATGTGTAGGTCCATATAGCAGACCCCTAAGTGCATCTTCCCACACCCAGGGCGTGGGGGCCTCCTCTGCTACTAGAATCTCCCACCAGGTCAACCATGCTGGTAGGATCCTATGTTGCCCTGACCGGGCCTGAAACGGCTCCACTCCTGCTGACTGGGCCGTGATGGTTGTGCACTGACTGAAGACTGAGCAAAGGGCTGGGATGGCCCTGATGACCGTCCCCTAGATGCCGATCTACAACCACTACCACCAAAAGAACCACCAAAGTTGCCCGCGGATCGGGCCTTATTGCTACCCTCTCGCTGCATTATATTTTTTCAATTTGCGGTTATCTGTGGCTTGAGCGAATGCCACCATCTTCACATAGTTCATATCATCATTCAAGGCAGTTGTAGAGGCCTCATTTATAACCAAGGGGCTGAGGCCATGCACGAATCGGTGCACTCTAGCCTCCATAGTGGGTAATATGTAAATAGCATACTTGGACAGGTACGCGAATCTCATATGGTATTCCCACACACTCAGGCTACCTTGCCTTAGGCTCTCAAACTCGACGGCACAAGCTTCCTTTGTCTAGGCAGGAAAACAATGATCAATGAAGGCATCGGCCAACTCACGCCACCTCGTCAGAAGGCTCCCCTCCTCACAGGACTCCTCCCACAGTTCAAACCAAGAATATGCCACCTCATTCAGGCGGTATGAATCCAACTCCACTGCTTCCGCCTCAATAGCACGCATAACTCGAAGAGTCTTGTACATTGCATCAATAAAGTCCTTGGGGTACTCATCAGGATTAGTACCCGTGAACATTGGAGGATCTAACTAAAGAAACTTGTTCACCCTGGAACTAGCAGAATCCCCTGGCTGACTGGAAGAAGTAGGTGCAATATTCGATCTCTGGGCCTGGGAAGCCACTATTTGAGCCAACATATGTATGGCTCCCATAAGGTCCCCCTCAGAAACACCAGGACTGGAAGCTGGGTCTGGAGGTGGAATTGGAATATCACCTGGAGGAATTGTTGCACCCTCAGTAGGCATAGGAATTGGTGCAGTCTGAGCAAGAGTAGTAGAATCAGGCAGTGTAATAGTTGGGGGAATATCCTCACCCCTCGGGTGCTCACCCACATCATCAGGTATAGAATCAACTGCCACTCCTGGGTGGCATTGGCTCATTGGCCGGTTCTTGCCTTTTTCCTATGCGCCATATACTGAAAATTAGAGCAATGCACGAGTTAGAGGAGGAACAGTCTTACGATCAGCTCTATCACACGACCTAGAACATCAAGAAGGGCGTTATTCCTAAATGCCCAAGTACCCTCCTAATTATAGATGTGGTCGACAACACACCAATAAGAAGGACTCTACTAGACACGGCTCCGAGATATCATAGGACACATTAAAACCTTAGGATCTGATACCAAGTTTGTCGTGCCCCGACCTTGATGAGCGCGACCAACGCTCAACCGAGATAACCTGGCCGAGCAAGCCTACTAGATGCTTTCTACCCGAACTTACCCAAGAATAAGGTGAAGACATATTTCATTAATTAGACCATGAGAAGATCATGTGAGCGAGACATATTTCATTAATTAGACCATGAGAAGATCATGTGAGCGACACCAATTCATTACCATTAGTTACATTGTTAATGAGTCAAAATACATACACTTTAATAATTTGAAGTGGGACATGTGATAAAAATACAACATTACTAGTTTGACTTTTCTAACACCAACATACAACCCACACTACGTCTACGGAGCCTCTAATAGACACAAAATAGTACTATGAGAGTGTCGGCGACAAGGCCCCGACTATACCTCAAAACATAGTACACAAGGAAAAAAAGATATACGATCCCAAAATGAAGTGGGGCTCTCCAAGTCAGCTGGGAAGAGGGTGTACTGCAATTGCTGATCAAAGCCACCTGCTGTGGAACCACCTACATCCATTAAAGATGCAGCGCCCCCGGCAAAAGGGACGTTAGTACATATGGAATAGTACTAGTATGAATGACTACATACCCTCTCAATAGAATGAGTAATAAAACAAGGAAGAACAATCATAGAATCAATGGAAGCCTCAAACAATACCAAGATATCAAGATAGGAGCAAGATAAGATTTCAAGTAAATGTCCGTATTTTAGGTTGGGAGATCTTTAGTACCGATATACCACCGTGTCTTTAGCACGGAGTCTAATCACGACCCGATCGACTAGGTTGTCTCACCCAAAGACATCCAATCACAATCACAATCACTATCTCAAGCACAATCTCAAGCACAGTCACCACCATTTATGCGACATGTCATCAGATCTCCACCCGATCGGCTAGGCCGTCTCACATAAATGCCATGTGGATCGACATCACCCTTTTCTAGCAATCGTCTTATCCCATTTAAGGGGAATAATCTCATCACATCAATTTCATCAAAAATAAGGGGAATAATCACAATCCACTCCTACATCGGCACGTATAGTTTCGGGGTTAGGTTATTTCAACCTGCCTTTCTTCGGTGACTAACGATACTCCCAAATGTTTATTGTATAAAGGACTTTCAGCTTATTTCATAGTCTTTTACTTATCTTTTCATTTCATTGGAACTAGTGGCCACAAACATAATATCATTCTTTGTACGTTGGTCGTATTTCATATTTCATGTTCACCCTTTTCTCTTTCAAACATCATCATGGAATATCAACAACAAATCATCTCTAACCACGAAGTTTAGTACACATATGAGAAAAAATGAGTCTTAGGCACATTGAGTTTTCTTCCACAATTTGTCATAATAACTAGCAATTGAGACATAATTGAATTCACAGTATTTCGACACATGGTCACATTTGAATACAATCTCGAAGGATAACACAATATGATAAGAGCATTCGAAATATATTTTGAACATATAACTTTCGACACAGAGTTTATTCTGAATAATCAAATTTATAAGGCACAACTCGGAACATGAGATATAAGAGCTTGATCTAATCATAACTACAACTTACGAGGACATCATGAGCTTCGATGCTACAAGAGGTTCTTATCCAACATACCTCACTTTGAGCTCCCTTAAGTACTACAATGATCCGGAAATCCTAGAAACCTCAATCTATTTATAAACATATCAAGATTGAACCATAATTAGGAAGATACTCAGGATTGCAGCTCATTTGAACATTTATCAAACACTATGTGGGCATCATGATTTCAAGGTCCTCCTATGGTGGATTCCTTCATCCCACAACCCAATATCTACTCTTTTTAGCTCAACAACCTTCCCACGACTTTGTTGGTACATGCATGCATAGATAACACCCCCATACCTAAGAATCACACTCCACATTACCCATCTTCTACCCCCAAACTCGAAATTGAAGACTAGGGTGTGGAACCTTACCTCTTGGATGAAGACCTTGTGAATTTTTCTTGTGAATTTTTCAAGACTTGAGAAACTATTGGTGAACTAAGAACTTGGGGCTTCCTCTTCTCTCTCTCTAAAACACTCCCATCTCTCTAAAATGATAGAATTCCTCTTCAAAATGGTCCTTTAAGTCTATTTATTATATCAGGGTCGAGTTATAAAAATAGAAAAGTGGACCCTCCGAACATAGATCTGCGGTCACAGAGTGGACCACAGAATAGATATGCGGCCCATAAAATGGGTCGCGAAAGTGATACCAAAAATTGGGCTGCTCTGGATCAGTCTGCAGTCATGTCAACGGTCCGCATACCAGTTCTGCGGCCGTAGAATGGACCGCAAAATCATCCTCTAAATTTCTTCATTCCAATTTTACGACGGAAGTGTGGCCCGCGAAACGATTATACGGTCACATAGTTGACCGCAAAACAACCTCCAAAATTTGCCATTTCTCTGCTTCACTTTGTGGAGGATCTGCTGTCCGCGGAGTAGTTCTGTGGTTGCATAATGGATCGCATAAATGCCCTGTTCTACAATAATTTCTCTACCTCAGCCCCATGAAATCCCAGGTTCTAGGTGAAATATCATGGGGTCTTACAGTTAGAACATAAAATGACCTTTTGGGTCGTTACATTCTCCTCCGCTAAAATAAACTTTCATTCTCAAACAGACATAGAAATGTACCTGAACTGGTAAAGAGATGCGGATATCAACTCTTCATATCGATCTTGGACTCCCAAGTAGACTCCTCAATCGGATGCCCTTTCCAAATCACTTTCACGGAAGAAATTTCTTTAGATCTTAATTTTCAAACCTACCTATCTATAATAGCTACCGACACTTCTCATAAGTTTTATTGTAATGACCAGGCCGATCGTTTTAAGCATTAGCATTTCGTTCGATTTTCTGGAGTCATGAGTAACTTCATCTGATATATTAAAACTTGCGTGTATGATTTATTTCGATGTTCGAAAGGTTTGGGATTGAAGTGGAAGAGAAATTTCTATTTTTTGAGGCTTAAAGTTGAAGAGTTGACCAACATTTGACTTTTGTGTAAACGGTCTTGGATTCACATTTTGATGGTTCCAATATGTTCGTATGGCAATTTTTGACTTGGGCGTGTTTCCGGATTTGGATTTTGAGGTTCCTAGGTTGATTACGCTGTTTTTGGTGAATGTTGGCAATTAGAAGGTTTAGAAATTTCCTAAGTTTGACCGAGATTTGGATTTGTGGCTATCGGGTTCGGTTTTGTATTTTTGAACTTGGAATAGGTTGTGTGCAAAGTTTGGTCTCATTCCGAGTTGGTTTGATGGGAATCGGACGCTTGGTTGTGAGTTTGGAAGTTATTGAGTTTCATTGTGATTTTGATGCATTTTGGTTTTTGATTCATGGTTTCATATATTTTTTAATGATCCGAGAATGCGATTGAGTTTGTATTATGTTTATTTTCTTGTTGGTATGATTGGGCGGGGCAAAGGGGTCCTCGAGTGTGAGTCAACGTGGATTTGGATCCTTTCAAATAGTTTTTATGCTGGTGTTCTGATAAGCCTCGCAATCATGGGTTGTACAACGCGATCACGTAGAGTAGTCTGCAAAGTTATTCATCACGTTCGCGTAACATGGATCGTATTTGCGATGTTCTGTTCATGGGAGTCAAGGAGTCATCGCGTTCGCGTGGAGGGTGATGCGTTCACGCAGAAGGAGTGGGGCTTTGGTCCTTTTTGGTCACGTTTGCGTAGCTTTTGGCTATTGGGTCTTTGCGTTCACGTCTGTAGCACCACGGTCTCGATGTAGGGCTGTTGGGTAGGTCGTGTTTGTGCTTTCTGATCGCATACCAGAGGGTCGCGATAGTATAGTGTATCACAGGGCAGATATTTTAAGTACTCTATTTCGAGGGTTTGAGTCATTTTATAACATTTTGAGATTAGGAGCTCGGATTTGGGTTATTGTTTATGGGATTTGCACCACATGGATTGGGGTAAGTGTTCTTGACTCGGATTTGATTATTATTCATGATTCTATCCTTGATGTTAGCATTTGATTGATGAATCTAAGTGAGGAAAATTGGGGGTTTGGCAAAACTTATCTAAAGTGAATAATTGAGATTTGAACATCGATTCGAAGTCAGATTTGAATGAAACTTGTATGATTGGACTCATATTCGAATGAGTTGTCGGAATTTGTGAGTTTTGATAGGTTCCAGGGTATGGGGCAGGGTTAACCTTTTGGCTGACTTGGAGTATTTAATTAAAGATTCGACCTTTATCGTTAGGGTTTGATTCATATTGCATTATTTGATGATATTGAGTTGTTTTTGGCTAGATTCGAACTATTTGAAGGTCAATTCGCACGGGAAGGCATTTTTAGAGTATTATTTTAGCTTGTTTGAGGTACGTGTCTTGCCTAGCTTTGGTTGAGGAAAGTTTTCCTACTAATTGATATTGTTTGCTACATGAGGGATGATGTATATATGAGGTGACAATCGTATATGCATGTGCCATAGGTATTAATGCTTTGTTTAGATTCTAGCCTGCTTTATGCTTTATTTAGTTGTATATTCTACTTGATTCTATGTATTATTCCATTAATTGACTATGTGATCACAATAAACCATGCTAGAGGAATGTTGCGGCTATCGTTACCTTATGTTGAACATGAGGAGAAAATCTTGATACTTATGCTATATTTGCCTCGGAGTTTGATACATGTAGGTTATGAACACAGCTCCGGACTCGTTCTTGCAATGTGCCTTGATTGGGATGTATGCACTCTGTGATACATACGTGATCCTTTATATGACTACTCGAACTTGGTTACTATCATTTATTTAGCCGTAGTCATTTCTTATCCGCACATTAATGCTATTATCATGTCCTTGTGCACTTGTTGATAAGTTGTGAGCTTATATCTTGATGAAACTTTGGTGTTATTATTGTGTGATATTGTGGCACGTGTGGACATATTATGTGGATTGATTGTTGTTGTGCGGATTATAAGTGTGTCATTTCACTGTTGTTATGTGGAGTGAGGGTGGCTATTGTGATTTGTCAGGGTGGAGTGATACGGGTGGCTATTGTGATATTGTTAAGGTAGAGTGATATGGGTAGCTATTATGATATTATCAAGGCAGAGAGATACGAGTGGCTATTGTGATATTGTGAGGGCGGAGCGATACGGGTAGATATTGTGATATTGTCAGGGTGGAGCGATACGGGTGGCTATTGTGATATTGTTAGGGTGGAGTGATACTGGTGGCTGTTGTGAAGTTTGTGTGGATATGAGATGCCATATGTTTGTGTTTCTATTTGATGACTTCTTGTCTAAACTGGGTGTTGCCTTGATTTTTGCAAGTGAATTGTTTACGGGTTGTCGTGCATTTTACATGTGTTACATTGCACCTAACATATTAATCTATGCCTCTGGGGTTATTTGATGATTTGGTTGTTAGGATGGGATTACTGAAGTTGAATTGACATATCATATTTTGTTGAGTTGTTGGTTGCATAACAAATTAATGTAAAAAAAATGTTGTCATCATGCATTGATACATTTAATTCTAGAAAGATTCTCTTGAACGTGTTATTTGGTAACTGGTTTGGAATAGGATCACGTTGGGCACCCTTATTGTCGATACTCTTTATTTCGCAAATGTCTTTCTAGAATATTTTGTCTATATTATACATATTATTGAGTTGCACAAGTCCTACAAATTAAGTATCTTTGGACTTAAAAACCTCTTCACTACTTCTCTGAGGTTAGTCAAGATACTTATTGAGTATATAGGGTCGGTTTTACCAATATTACACTTCTGCACCTTGCATGCGGATTTTGGAGTTGAGTAGCTGTGAAGGCAAAGCTTTATTAGAGACGTACCATCTTTCTCTCCTTATCATCCGGCGTTGTTTCATTTAGAAGTCTATATCTTTGATTTTCTTCAATTCACTCGTATATGATGTTGTGCACTCGGTATCTACTATGCACCGGGAACTTATGATGTTGTGGATGGAATATAAGGGAAGGGTGTTGTGGGTTACAAAAGATGTGTTCTATGGCTTTAAGTCAAGTGGGGAGTCTGCTATCGGCGATCGGATTTCATGGTCATGCATTATATTAGTTCTTGGACTAGGATGTGCTTGTGGATTTGCTATGATTTGCGAAAGATTTCATCGAGGAAGATCTTTAGCAAGGGATCAGCTGGATATATAATGTACTACGCGTTATGGGTATGTAGAGGTCTTGGGATGATTTGGGTTTGATACCCGTTCTGGATGTAGTGTGCAAGGAAAAAGGATCTCTCAGTTGTTTCTTTTGGATATTCATGTGCTGGTAGAGCCCGGGTTGTCGGTGCATATTTGCTATGCATCGAATATTGAAGCGAGGTGAGAGACTCTCAAGAAGGTTCTAATGCGTTCAAGAATCATATGTGGTATTTAAGGATCCTCAGATTTGTGTATGGTTAAGACTTGAGATCTATGTTGAATGGTGTCTAGATTTGTGATGCTTCTATATCATTAGTGACTCTACATGGAAGTATTAGAGAGATGCAAGAAATAGCTTCAGACTCATTAAAGGGTTCTTCAGTGCAGGCATTTTCATATTGAAGCACTTTTGCTTTTAGCAATCTACGTGACTTGGTTTATTTATAGGAATTTAGTTCTAATGATTTGAATATGTGCAAATCGGTTCCGAAGAGTTTGCAATGGTTTGGCCATGACTTGTGGTTGATGTGCTCTACATTCATGGGGAGTTACGTGCTATGATATATTTCTACAGGATTGAGTTAGTGGAAGGTTTCTTGATTGATGGGATATCTATCCTACTTGTGATTCAGAGTTGAGTATGGAATCCTTGCAGTTTCATATGATAGCAAGATAGAGGTGGTATACCGTGTGGGATTGAGATTTCATGGGCAAGGTTGGAGTTCATTTTTGAGAGGAAGGTCATGAGTTCTAGACGGCATGGGAGATTTTTGATGTTCAGAGGATGTTCGTAATACCTTGAATCACTTGAGGGGTGTGCGTGTTAGGAGACGCATTGTGTTTTGACTTGCAGATGATTGACCAGTATTATAGTAATTGTCTGGTTGTTAGTTGCTGAGATTCAGGTTTTGTTATGTGGTGTAGAAGATTTATGTAGGTATGTTTTGTGAGATGATTGTGCATGCGTGATGTGTTAATTATTGAGTGGTGTAGTTGGGATCGGATATGGAGATTTCTGTATTTTTAAGGTTTAGAGACTGGATGTTCTCAGTGGTAGACTATTCCTTAGTTATGGACTGTAAGGATATGCTAAGATTTAGACAACTGATGGTGAGACTATCTGGCTTTTCAGACATCTAAAGTGATTCTGTTTAGGCCTTGCGATGAGATTCGAGCGAGATGGTTCTTGGGGTATTGAATTATTTATTGTTCTTTGGTTATGGTTTTCCTGTCTGTTGTGTATTGTGCTATCCGTTTCTCTATGTTTATTGTCATGTGTTACGCGTGTCTGTTGTTGGGTAACATGTGGTTGTTGATTGTGAGCATTATGGCTTGATTAGTTTTTCATGTGGATAGGTATATGTGGATCGGGTCGCGCACAGCAACGGAGTTATGTTGGAATATGATCTTTTGAGCTTATTTCGTGTGTTTTATTCCTCCTCTATGAGATATGTTCATAGCATTGTGCGTTGTGCTGGTATCTGTTGAGCTTACGGGATGGTTCTTTTATTTGGTTCTTCTTTCATCATTGGTTACATACGAGTTGTCGCTTGTTTAGTGCACAGATTGAATTGTATATGGCTCTAGGTTTCATTGTCGTGGCCGATCAGTTGAGTAGCTTGCACTGGGTGCAATGAAATTCTTGGACCTGGAATGAGTGCTATCAAATTTGATTAAGGTATGTTTGGAAGAATAATATCAGAAGTCAACTTAGAATGTGGCCATGATTCTTGGCGGGCGAGAAAGCTTCATGACTTGTTGATCTGATGAGTGGTTATGAGTTTATACATATTTCTTTCATCCTTGGTAGTGTACGAAGGTTTGGTAACAAGGTTTTATTTGATATGAGGTTTGTTACCTGCACCGGGTTTAGCAATGAGCAGCTATTATAGTCGGAAGATATTACTATGAGTATGTTGGTTATGTGGTATATCGCATGATTGTATATTGGAATATGATTATGGATTGATGCAGCTAATTTATACTTATACAGTTTATAGATGCGAGATTCGGGTCTTATAATGAATTTCGGGTGTTGGAGATTAGATTTTAAAGTTTATGGACTAAGGTTGAAGAAATGATCTTCAGCTAGGTTGGGTTGACGGGCCTATATGGATTGCGGTGATGTGTGATCACCCATGGGTATGTGTATGGTGAGTCTATACAATGATTTGATGGCTTTGGGACGACTCTTTGTACGTTTGAGCATGAACACATGTTTAAGTGGGGGAGAATGTAGCGACCCGACCAGTTGTTTTGAGCATTAGCATTCCATTTGTTAGTTTAGAGTCTTGACTAGATTCGTATGATATATTACGACTTGTGCGTATGGTTGATTTCAATATTAAAAAGGTTCGAGATTGATTTGGAAGAGAAATTTCTATTTTTGGAGGCTTAAAGTTAAAGAGTTGCCAATGTTTGACATTTGTGTAAAACGGTCTCAGATTCGCATTTTGATGGTTCTAATAGATTCGTATGGTAATTTTGGACTTCGGCGTGAATCCGAATTTGGATTTTGCGATTCCTAGTTGATTTGTCTCTTTTTGGTGAAAGTTGCCAGTTTGAAAGTTTAGAAATTCCCTAAGTTTGACTGATATTTGACTTTGTGGTTATCGGGTTCGAATTTTTCTTTCGAGACTTGAAATAGGTCCGTTTGTCATTCAGAACGTGTGTGCAAAGTTTGGTGTCATTCCAAGTTGGTTTGATGGGAATTATATGCTTGGTTGTGATTTTGGAGGTTCTTGAGTTTCATTGTGATTTTGATGCATTTTGGTGTTCAGTTCATGGTTTTATATGTAATTTTGATGATCCGAGCATGCGAGCAAGTTTGTATGATGTTATGTACTTGTTGGTATGATTGGGCGGGGTCCCGGGGGCCTCAGGTGTGATTCGGGGTGGTTTCAGATCATTTCTGATGGTTTTTGTGCTGCTGATATGCCGGTGTTCTAATAAGCTTCGCGATCGCAGACTGTACATCGCGAGCGCGTAGAGTATTCTATGAAGTTGTTCACTTAGTTTGCGTAACATGGATCACGTTCGAGTGGAGGGTGACAAGTTCGCGTAGAACGAGTGGAGCTTGGGTTGGTCGCGTTCACGGGGTTCTGTCGTGTTCATGTAGCTTTTGGCAACTGGGTCTTCGCGCTCACATCTGTAGCATCGCATTCGGGATGTAAGGCTGTTGAGCAGATCGCGTTTGTGCTTCGCGATCGCGTACCAGATGGTCACGATCACATAGTGTTTCACCTAGCAGATATTTTAAGTGCTCTATTTCGAGCGTTTGAGTTATTTTATCACATTTTGAGATTGGGAGCATGGATTTGGGTGGTTTTTGAGATACCTTTCACCACTTAGATTTGATTATTATTCATAATTCCATCCTTGATGTTAGCATTTGATTGATGAATCTAAGTGAGGAAAATTGGGGGGTTTTGGAAAAATTATCTAAAGTGAATAATTGAAATTTGAACATCGATTCGATGTTTGTTTTGAGTGAATCTTCTATGGTTGGACTTGTATTCGAAAGGGTTGTCAGAATTTGTGAGTTTTGATGAGTTCTAGGGTGCGGTCCAGGTTGACTTTGAGTATTTGATTAAAGATGATTCAACCTTTATAATTTGGCTTTGATCCTGAGGCATTAGTTGACGATGTTGAGTTATTTTTGGCTAGATTCGAGCCATTCGGAGGTTGATTCGTATGGGAACGTATTTTTAGAGTATTGTTTTATCTTGTTTGAGGTAGGTTCATTCCTAGCTTTGGTTGAGGAAATTTTTTCTTCTAATTTATATTATTTGCTATGTGCGGGGGTGATATATATATGAGGTGACGAGTGTATATGCATGAGCCATGGGTATTCATGCTCGGGGTAGATTCTAGCTTACTCTATGCTTTATTTGATTGTGTGTTCTACTTGATTCTATGTATTGTTCCATTAATTGACTACGTGAGCACAATAAACCATGCTAATGGAATGTTGAGGCTATCGGTACCTTATGTTGAACATGATGAGCAAATCTTGCGACTTATGTTATGAACACACCTCCGGACTCATTCATGTAATGTGGATTAATAGGGACGTGTGCACTCTGTGATACATACGTGATCCTTTGTATGACTTCTTGAACTTGGTTGCTATAATTGAATTAGCTATATTCATGTCTTATCTGCACTTTTATTCTATTGACATGTCCTTCTTCCCTTTATTGATAAGTTGTGAGCTTATATCTTGATGAAACTTTGGTATTATTGTTTTGTGATATTGTGGCATATATGGACATGTTATGTGGGATAATTGTTGTTGTGCATGGTATAAGGGTGGCATTTCACTATTGTTGTATGGAGTGATACGGGTGGCTATTGTGATTTGTCAGGGCATAGTGATATGGGTAGCTATTGTGATATTGTCAGGGCAGAGCAATACGAGTGGCTATTGTGATTTACCAGGGCGGAGCGATACGGGTGGCTATTGTGATATTGTCAGGGCAGAGCGATATGGGTGGATATTGTGATATTGTCAGGGCGGAATAGTATGGTTGGCTATTGTGATTTGTCATGGCGGAGCGATACGTGTGGCTATTGTGATATTATCAGGGCAGAGTGATACGTGTGGCTATTGTGCATTTTGTGTGGGCACAAGATGCCATATGTTTGTATTTCTATTTGATGATTTGTTATCTAAACTATGTGTTGTCTTGATTTTTGCAAGTGAATTATTTACGAGTTGTTGTGCATTTTAAATGTGTTATGCTGCACCTAACATGTTAATATATGCCTCTGGGGTTATTTGACAATTTGGTCTCCAAGATAAAATTACTTGAGTTGAGTTGTCATCTCATACTTTGTTGAATTGTCGGTAGCGTAACAGATTGATGTAAAAAGAAAGTTGTCATCATGCATTGATACATTTGATTGTAGAAAGATTCTCTTGTATGTGTTATTTGGTAAAGTTGTCATCATGCATTGATACATTTGATTCTAGAAAGATTCTCTTGTACATGTTATTTGGTAACTGGCATGGAATCGGATCACGTTGGGCACCCTTACTATCGATACACTATATTTTGTATGTCTTTCTGGAATATTTTGTCTGTGTAATTTTTTTGGTAATTAAAATTTTATTACCACTTGAAAATATTTACATGTATAAACAAAACTCCTAAGTTTGGATAGAAGGCCCCAAACTCAGTACAAAGCTAACTCATTCTACCTATATCTTCATTCATGCCATGGGTAAAAATTTAAGTATTGCATTTCTTTTCTCATTCGTATCTGCATATAGCCTCTACAATGTACTTCTTGAATTACTTGTCTTGTGATGTCTCCACTGCTTCTCCTCTCTTGTTGAAAGATTCTGTGATTCCTTTCTATCCACAAATGATACACTGCTCCTGCCATACTAATTCTATAAACCTCAGCTTTTGATCCCTTACCAGTTACATGTTTTGTGGCCCACTCAACTTCTTCCTCCCAACCATATACCTGCCTTGCGATCCCCTGCCATGCTAGTAATTTCCCCCATATGTCTGTTGAGTATTTACAAGTAAAGAAGAGATGTTGATGATCCTCCATCTCCTGATCACACAAGGGACATATTTGGTTAACTTGTATCCCCCATTTACTTAATCTTTCTTTGGTATATAATCATTCCTAAAGTGCTAGGTAGAATATGAATATACATTTTGGGCAACCTTTATTATTACAGATCAATCTTCTCCAGCTTGCTTTTGGGAACTCTTCTCGCAATTGTTATAGATGGTTCTGATAGTGTATATTCCTGCTGTTAGAACATGTTTTTTCTCCAAACCAGCCTCTTCCAGATACTTTGCAGCATGTAATATCTTATATACTATCCATGAGGCTTGCTTCCCTTCCACTGTCCAAGGAACCCTCCCTTTTATATCGTATGCATGCATCCATTGTATCCACAATTTATCCTTCTTTTTGCATATATTCCATATGTGTTTCAGTAAGGTAGCTTTGTTCCACATACTCATATCAGTGATGTTGAGTCCCCCTGTTGATTTTGGTCTGCACAATTTGTCCCACGCCACCAGAGCTTTCTTACTTGCATTTGTATCCCATGTCCAAAGAAACTTCCTACATATGGATTCAACAGCTTGAATGACTTTCTTTGGTAAAGGAAAGATCTGCGACCAAAAGGATTGTATAGCAATCAATATACTTTTAATCAATTGTAATCTTCCTGCATAGCTCAAAAACTTCACAGTCCACTGTTTCACTCTCCCCAACATTTTATCCAATAGAGGCTGACATTGACTAACTGATAGTCTTTTTGAACTCAAAGGCACTCCAAGGTATTGCAAGGGAAGTTCACCTATTGTAAAACCAATTTTCTGGAGGATCTCTTATTGTGCATCTATTTATACTCCACCAAAGTACACACAACCTTTGTTTTGGTTTGCAACAAGTTCTGAAGCTTTTGAGAAATTCTGGAAGCATTCATACAACACCTGTATAGATATCATATCTCCTCGACAGAATAAGTGCAGATCATCTACAAAACTGAGCTGAATGATACTCAATTTTGTACACCTGGGGTGATAGTTAAAATCTGGCTGCTCTTTCAATTTTTTTAGTATCCTTGTCAAGTATTCCATTGCGAAAACAAAAAGTAGTGGAGATACTGGGTCACCTTGTCTCACTCATCTCTTAGCTGCAAATGGTAGAGTTACACATCCATTGATAGTTATGGAATATGACACTTCTAATGCACTCCATGATCCACCCTATAAACGCTTTAGGGAAGCATAAGCCTATAAGTACTTGTTCCAGGAATACCCATTCAAGAGAGTCATACGCTTTCTGTATGTCAATCTTGATCATACATCTAGGCGAGATCCCTTTCCTACCATAACCCTTTACCAACTCATGGCTGAGTAGGATGTTATTTGTCAAAACTCTGCCGGGGACAAAAGCTGCTTGGCTATCATCTACAAAAGTATCCATCACTTGCATCAATCTACTTGTTAACATCTTGGAAATAATCTTGTATAGTATGGTACAGCATGAGATTGGCCTGTATTCCCTGATCGAAGCTGGATTCTTAACCTTGGGGATTAAAGTAACTGTTGTAGTGTTTATTTGCTTATACATCTTTCCTATACTAAAGAAGTCTAGTACTGCTTTTACAATCTCTTCACCAGTGATATGCCATTCTTTTTTGAAGAAATATGCATTGAAACCATCCCCTCTAGGTGCTTTTATGTCACCAATCCTTTTCAGTGCTTGAATTACATCCTCTTTTGTAAAAGGAGTAACAAGTTGTAGCTGCTGGCTTCTAGTAAGAACTGTTCCATTCTTTATCCACCCAGGGTGAATAGCAGGTACACTTTGACTTGTATTCCCTAGTAGCTGTTTGTAAAACCCAATTACTTCATCTTCAATACTCTTTGGATTTGTAAGCACATTTCTATTACTATCTGTGAGCTTAGTTATCTGATTCTGCACCTTTCTCCCCTTCATGCTAGCAAAGAAATATGCACTATTTGTATCCCCCAATTGCAGCTATTGTAGTATGGATTTCTATTTATAAATTGATTCTTCAATCTTATCCCATTTCTCAAGTTGAAATAGAAGGTTCTTTTCCTCTTCAAACATACTGTTTGGGGTATTGGAATTCCTCATTCTCCCTTGTGTATCTTTCAGCTTCTCTCTGATGGAGCTAATATTCTCTGTTATATTCATAAATTCCTTCCTATTCAAATTCTTCAAAGCTGATTTTACAGTTTTCAAATTCTGTCATATGGCTGCCATATTTCCTTCATGTAAAGACCAGTTAGCCTCTACTATCTTCCCAAAATCAGGATTATCTGCCATTCAGTTATAGAATTTAAAAGGCCTCTTCTTTTTATCACAGTTTTCCTCAACCTCTATACCCATTGGAGAATGATTAGAGAATAATGAGTCCATCACATGAACTTATAGATGAGGCAGAGTAATCATCCAGTGGTCATTCACAATTGCCCTGTCTATTCTACTAAAAATATGACTATTTGTCCATGTATATAATTTACCAACAGTTGGTAATTCTTTCAAACTACAATCTTCCATCAAAGCTCTGAAGTCCTTAGTTTCATGATCCTGCACTTCTCTGCCATGAACTCTATCTTTAGCCCCCAAAACTGCATTGAAATCCCCCATTATCAACCAAGGTTCCATGATTTGGCCCTCCATGTCCCTAAGCGTATCCCATAAAGGTTTCCTATCTTGAACAGTATGCAGTCCATAGACTGTTGGGAAGTGAAACTCCTTGGTGCTGTGATGAACTTTAACATGTCCATGGATAATCTGAGCAGACCTCTCCATGACTGTAAAACTTATAACATTTGGATTTTAAACTACCCATATCTTACCCTTGCATGAAGTTGACACATTATAACACCAATTCTACCTCAGCACAATTTTCCCTATAATCTGAGCAGCTTTTGTATCATGAGCTCGATGCTCGCTTATTGATATCATAGTCACCTTATTTTCCTTTAAAAACACCCTTAACTCCTTGGTCTTAAACACCTTATTAAAACCCCTTACATTCCATGTCACTATCATTCTGATACTTTGGAATGATTTTGCGGTAACACCCCTGTCTCAACCCCTCTACTTGAACTACATTCTGCCATTTCAGTTCCTTTGAAGCTTTGTTCTTGACCTGCTTCAACTAAGGTATTAAAACCATTAGAACTGTTATATGTTGTCCAGATATTGGTATTATTTGCCCTTTTGCTGCTGATTTACTCTTCACTTGTTGCCATCCATCATTTGATTTTGTATACTGTGGTTCTCAGCATTCTAGTCTGGCATCTTCCTTTGAGCTAGGTTCTGTAATTTACCTTCAACATTAATAGGCTTTCATTCTGTTCTCTGTTTTGGGGCTGTCATGTGCTGTTGTTGGCCTATCTTTTTCTCCACCATTACTGCTTAGGGCTGTTGTTTTTGGAAATTATGACCAATTTGCATACACCTTGCACAATATGTGGGTTTCCAGTCATACCATATTTCCTGCTCATTCATTCTTCCTTTTGGATCTTTTATTTTGATGACATTTGGAAGCTCCCTGGTTACATCAATCTCTACAAGAATTCGTGCATATGAAATCCTATTTGCATTTGACGTACAGGCATCAACATATATGGGTTGACCCAAACCACTCCCAATTTTACTTAATGCATTTGCACTCCTATAACTCAATAGGAGATTAGGCAGTTTTACCTATATTGGAATTGTCTCCAGGTCTTCAGCATCAAAATTGAAATCTACAGTCCAATCTTTGTTAATGACTGGTCGATTGCTCAACATATGAGGTCCTGAGTACATCACCAAATTACTCTCTTCCAAACATGAAAAATTAATCACAAAATACCCAACATTGTGATAATATACTTTTGGTTTTGTTGTGAACTTCCCTTGTGCTACTACAAAGCTCTCCATAGCCCCAATTGTAGGTGAGCCACAAACAACATACGTTATTGCAGCATATTTCCATTTTTCAGTCTCACTGTCAATATCCTCTTATACCAATTCCACAATCGTCTCTCCCTCAACAATCACAGGAGGTATAAAAGTCAGATCCATAACTCTTGCTGCCATTTTATTCACCTCAAATAACGTCGACCATGCCTTTCCTCCTGGTTGTCCTGGTTCCAGTTGTAGCTTACGTTGTGCTCCCCCAATGTGAGTTACTGTTTCATTGTCTTTGTCACTTTGAGATGGCTTCAATTGTGGATATATCCCTGTAATCTGCATCTGCCATGTTTCCTTTGAGCTCAGATCAGTCTGCATGTGTACCGGAGTTATCCACGTAGGTGCTAGAGTTCTGGTACCTTCACTTCGCGAAGGAAGGGTTGGCCAAATCTCCGAATTATTTGTTGCATGTTCCTTTCCCTTGGTGCCTGCTGGTTCCTCAGTCACTTTCCTTAGGTTAGTGATGGAATTGCTCCCACGTACCCCCGTCTTTGTCGATAAACTAGCAACATTGCCTCCAGTCGCTAGGGTTTTTGGTGTTACCATATGTAGTGCTTCTGAGTTCCTTCCCTCCATGAAATTGACGTCTTCCTCTATCAATTGTTTTGTAGCTTTTGACGGTCGACCTCGTGCCCTCCCCATTTCCGGTGAGCGTAAGTTAGCACTTCACGCTAAACGTGCGCCGAGAGAGAAAGGAAGGGTTTCACTTAAAAAATTTGTTTAAGTGTTATACATGTTATTAAGCTACACAGGTTCTGCAAAATGAGTATCTTTTGACTTAAAACCTTATCACTACTTCTCTAAGGTTAGTCAAAATACTTACTGTGTACATGGGGTCGGTTGTACTTATATTACACTTCTGCACCTTGCGTGTAGATTTTGGAACTGAGTAGATGTGAAGACGGAGCTTTATTGGAGACGTACCAGCATATTGGATTCATGCTACCTTTTGCTTATGGTAGCTTATGATTTCATTTCTGTTTATGTAACTGTCAAAGAGATATTGTATTTATTTCTCACATCAGTTTTGTAAATCTAAACCATAGTGGCTCCTGACTTGTATTACTAGTCCTTGGGGTAGTTGTATTAAATTCTTTTATAGTATTATTTATAAAATTGATGATTCTCCTTGTAGTAGTAGCTTATACAGTTTGGCTTACCTAGCGGGTTGGGTTAGGTGCCATCACGATATTTGGTGGGACTTTGGGTCATGACACTGATTCTCATCAAGCTGCATTGTGTTGAAGTCCAATATATGCTACTTGTCTTCATGATACTTTCAGAGCATAGAAACATGAATACCAGATAAACACCCGAAAGACTAGGAGGCAAAGCGATCCTATAGGCAACCTCCCTAACTCTCTCTAACACCTCAAAAGAGCTAATAAACCTCGGGTTCAACTTTCCTTTCCTCTGAAATCTCATCACACCTTTCATGGGTGAAACTTACAAAAGTATCTTCTCGCCCTTCGTATAAGACACATCACGGACCTTCTTATCTGCATAACTCTTCTTCCTTCTCTATGCTATTCCAAGATGATCCTAAATTAGCTCACCGTGTCCAAGGCATCACAAACCAAATCCATACCCAACATCCTAGCCTCACCAGGCTCAATAAACCAATAGGAGAATGACACCGCCTACCATGTAAGGCCTCATACCGCGCCATCTGAATGCTGGACTAATATTTGTTGTAGGCAAACTCCGCCAATGATAGAAACTGATCTTAATGGCCTCCAAAATCAATAACACAATGCCGCAACATATCCTCAATGATCTGAATAGTCCACTTGGACTGGCTATCCGTCTGTAGGTGAAATGCAGTGCTGAGCTCTATCTACATGCCCAACTCTCGCTGGATAACTCTCCAAAAGTGTAATATGTACTGAGTGCTATAGTCTGAAATGATAGAAATAGGCACACCGTTCAAACGAATAGTCTCTCTAATATAGATATGAGATATTCTCTCTGAAGTGTAAGAAGTCATCACCGAAATGAAATACATAGATTTAGTCAAACTGCCCACAACGGCCTAAACGGCATCAAAGTTCTTCGAAGTCCGTGGTAATCCTACCATGAAGTCATAAAACTTTTGTCTCACTTCCACTCTATTATAATCAATCGCTAAGACAAACCACCTAGTTTCTGATGTTCATACATCACCTGCTAGCAATTGAAACACCGTGAAACATGCCTGACAATGTCTTTCTTCATCTTCTGCTACCTGTAATGCTGCTTCAAGTCACGATACATCTTCGTGACACCTGGATGAATGCAATACCTATAACTATGAGACTCCTCAAGTATTAACTCCCTCAAACCATCAACATTCGGAACACAAATTCGGCCTTAAAGCCACATAACACCATCATCTCCAATAACAACCTTCTTCACGCCACCTCGCTGCATCGTGTCCTTTGACACCAAGAAATGAGGATCATCAAATTGGAGAGCCTTAATGTGCTCCAACAAAGACGATTGTGCTATCACACAAGCAAGAACTCCACTCGGCTAAGAAATATTGATCTCACAAATCTATTAGCCAAGGCCTTAACATCCATAGCCAATAGGCTCTCCTCACTTGGAATAAATGCCAAACTATCCTTACTCCCTGTCTTCCTACTCAAAGCATCGGCTACCATGTTTGCCTTACCCGAATGACACAAAATAGTGATATTATAGTCATTCAACAACTCCAACCACCTCCGCTACCTCAAACGCAAATTCTTTTGCTTGAACAAGTGCTGAAGACTACGGTGATCACTATAAACCTCACATGACACATCGTACAAGTAGTGTCTCCAAATCCTGAGTGCATGCGCAATAGCTACCAACTCCAAATCATGAACAGGGTAGTTCTTCTCATGGGTCTTCAATTGTCTAAATACATACACAATCACCCTATCACTATCGCACCAAGCCCAATGTGTGAAGAATCACAATACACAGTATGAGGCCCCGAACCAGCAACCACACTAACACTAGAGTCGTAGTCAAAGCAACCTTGAGCTTGTGACAGCTCTCCTCACACTCATCAGACCATCTGAAAGAAAATACTTTCTGAGTTAACTTGGTCAATGGAGATGCAATGGAGGAAAATCCCTCAACAAAGCGACGGTAGTAACCTGCCGAACCCTGAATTTGTAGCTGAGGTATGTCTAGGCCAATTCTAAAATGCCTCAATCTTTTTAGGATCAACCTTGATATAATCACTAGAACAACATGACCCAAGAATGTAACTGAGTCTAACCAGAACTTACACTTCGAAAACTTGGCATAAAGATGACGATCCTTCAAAGTATGAAGTATTACTCTCAAGTGTTGCTCCTCTCTACTACGGGAGTAAACCAAGGCATCATCAACGAACACAATCACAAAGGAATCAAATAGGGCTTGGACATTCGGTTCATCAAATCCATAAAAGCTGTTAGGGAATTAGTCAACCCAAGTGACATCACTAAGAACTCTTAATGAACATAACGAGTCCTAAACACTATCTTAGGGACATCCGAAGCCCTAATCTTCACCTGATGATAGCCCAAACTCAAATCAATCTAAGAGATTACCTTGGCACCCTGAAGATGATCAAATAAATCATCAATGTGAGGTATTGGATACTTGTTCTTGATAGTAACCTTGTTCAACTTCCAATAAATAATGAAAATTCTCATAGAACCATCATTCTTCTTCAGAAGCAATACCAACGCACCCCAAGGAGAAACTCTCGGTCTAATGAATCTCTTATCAAGAATATCTTGTAACTGCTCCTTCAGTCCCTTCAACTCAGCTGGAGCCATACAGTATAGTAGGATAGAAATAGATTAAGTGTTAGGAACTAAGTCGATACAAAAGTTAATATCACTATCAGGTGGCATGCCAGGTAAATCTACAGGAAATACCTCTAGAACTCCCTCACATCATGTACTGAGTCCATAGAAGGAACAATCGCACTAGAATCACGAATATAAGCAAAATATGCTAAACACCCCTTCTCAACTATGCACTAAGCTCTCAAAAATAAAACTACCCTACTCATAGAATGGCCAAGGTACCTGTCTACTCCAATCTAGACAATCCTGACACTAGTAAAGTCACATTCTTGGTGTGGCAATCCAGGATAGGATGATACGGGGACAACCAGTCCATACCAAGAATAATGTCAAAATCCACTATATCCAACAATAAGAGATCAACTATGGTATCAAAATCATTAATAGTAACAACACAAGACTGGTACACCCAATTAACTACTATAGAATCTCCAACTGGTGTATACACAGAAATAAGAATATTAAGAGACTCACGAGGCATAATAAAGTGATGCAATATATGAATACACATATGAATAACTAGAACTCAAATCAAATATTACTAAAGCATTTATATGATAGACTGAGATAATACATGTGATGGCTATACCTGATGACTTTGCCTTAATCGTGCCCAGAAATGCATATCAATAGGGCTGAACCCCACCAGCCTGACCTCCTCCTCTAGGACGACCTCTACCTGGATGACCTCGATATCTAGCTGGATAACCTCCACCCCTAGCTGGCTGGGCAGGTGCTGTAGAAACCGATACCAGAATCATCGCATGAGTGCTCTACTATGACATACCACTCTACAACCTAGGACAATGCCTCACGACGTGCGTCAAATCGCCACACTCATAGCAACCGCTTTGCTGACGTGGCAGATAAACTTGAAGTTGTCCCTGATAACCCAAATGACCACTATAGAAGCTCTATATCGGGGGTGCACTGATAGGACCCTGAGCTGGTGATGCACTATATGAAGATTGCCCTAGACGAGAACCATAATTACTATGGTTGCTAGAAGTACCATGAGATACCTGGAGTGCTGACTGAATTGGACTGATAGCATGACCTCTATCGATCTGACCCCTACCTGCAGATGAGGCACTACTGAAACCACTAAAATGATGAGGCCTATTTTTTATCATCGCCTATCTCCCCTGGCCACGAATGCACTCAACCCTCCAAGCAATCTCCATTACCTGAGTGAATGAAGTTTCAGCCTCGGCTTCTCTAGCCAGCTGAAGTTTGATACCATATGCAAGCCCCTCGATGAACCTTCACACCATATACATCTCAGTAGGGATCAAAATAGCTGCATGACGATACAAATCAACAAACCTCGTCTTATACTGGGTGACAATCGTACCACCCTAATGAATACTCTCAAACTTACAGTGTAGATCATCTCTTTGAGTGAGCAGGACAAACTTCTTCAAGAAAAGCTGTGAAAATTGAGCCCAAGGAAGAGGGAGTTACCCTACTCGTCTGCCCATCTCCTAAGTCTGCCACTACCTTTTGGTGGAGCCCTGCATTTGAAAAACAGTAAAGTCTAATCTATTGGATTCAACCAATCCAAAATTGTGCACGAGCTCATGACAACAGTATAAGAACTCCTAATCATCCTTTAAAGGCAAACCACTGAAATACGAAGGGTGCATCTTCTGAAGCTTATCCATCCTCTTCAGCTCATCATCAGATATAGCGGACCTAATCTCAGGCCGCACTACAATAATAGGCTGAACCACTACGGATGGTAATACATCCAGAGTTTGATATCTCTTCACCATATGCTCTAGAATGTAGGGGGTCTTAGCTCCTCCCTCTTCCTGAGAAGTAGTTGGTGCCATAGGGAGTACACCTACCTGGGCCATGTTCTCCATAAAATCAATCATATGGACCAAGGCATCCTGAAGTACTAGGGTAGCAATAAACCCCTCTAGGACCTAAGCTTCCCTATCGGCTCATCCTTACCAAGCGCTGAAACACCCCTCATGCAATAATAACAATATCAAGAAGCATGGAAATATCATTCGAGCATAAACCACTCTTTCTCACAAGCACGAAAGCACCCTTCATGCAATTCACTCTTACCCACCAAGCATATATATATAAAATAGTACCGAGTAAGGTAGGAAGCATAAGTAACATCAAGAAGAGTGATTAAACATAATACATCACCCGAGAAATAATAATAACCCTTGCACAAATAAATTAACCAACACATCAAGAACTATAGAGTCCAAATATCTCTAAACCCCTAAATACAGCTACTAGCATGAATGTAAATAAACAAGTAATTTAACGAACTATTTAAAACGTAGGACAAAATAATACATGAAGTAAACAAGGCATAAATAATGATATATACCTGCATGCTCTAACCTTGGGAAACGTATACACACGTGTCACTTTGCATATATGCCGCCCCCAATAAATATAACACATAGCAAATAGACCCTATAAAATTTAATTCCCTCAAATCAAGGTCATCCAAGATACTTACCACCTTCCGGGAAAACAACTCGAATCTAGCCAAATATTACTCAAATAAGTCAAAACTAGATTTAGAAACTATCCTAGTATCAAAATGGTTCAATCTTTAACATATTTAAAAAAATCAACAAAAGGCCAACCTTGACCCGCTTGGTTGAAATTTGAAATCAAAATCAAATCTTGATACCCATTTATCTCATAGTCCAAATATTTGAGCAGTTTCCAAATCCGACCGTAAATTGAGGTCTAGATCTCTAAAATATACAATCTTAAGTTACTACCCAAAACCCTATTTCTACTCTTTAAAAATCCTAGATTTAGGGATGAAATTTAGGGAAAATAATAAAATTTAATCAAAACAAAGTCAAAGTTACTAACCTTAGAAGTAAGGATGACAATCTCTTCAACTTTTGTCTCTACACAAAGTTTAGATCTCAAAAATGGAGTAAAATGAGCTAAGGATCGAAGCCCTACCCTTTTTCCTAGCAACATATGTCACAGTGGCGAGAAAAGCCTTATAGAAGCGCTACCAAATTGATCACAGGTGGGAGCCTACGTCGGTGCATATGCCGTACAAGTGACAAGCCCTTCATAGGTGCATACCCCGCATTCACGACAAAAGATGCACAAATGTGACCTGCCCCGCCTAAGCCCCTTCGCAAAGGTGAGCCAGCTTTTTGTAGAAGCATCCTTACACATGTGCACCTCTTTATCGCGAGTGCAACCTCAGCTGACTACCTCTTTCGATCGCAGATGTGACATAACCCACATAGTAGCAACATCTCACCTACACACCTGATCACCACAAGTGCGATATCTGTAGGTTCAACAATATTAAACACTTCAAAAAATGCCCGAAACAAATAGAAAATGCACTCGAGAACCGGGCCCCAGTCCAAACATCATATAAAGTGTATAAAACTTACACGAACTTGCTCACAAGCTCCAAATATCAAAATAACATCAAAAATCAAGAATCAAGCATCAAAACTTCATAACTCCAATTTCTCACTTTTAACTATAAGTGCCGAAACGGTCTCGGGTCACCCAGGTCCCAAACCAAATATAAGTACAAGTTTATAATTATCATACAAACCTATCGGAATTGTTAGAATACTGATCCGAGATCGTTTACTAAGAATATTGACCGTGATCAACTCCAACAACCTCAAAGCTCTAGAATCAAGATTTATTTATCAAAGCGCATCTAAACGTTTCAAAAATCAAAATGAACCGTGCAAACAATTCATAAATCACCAAATAAAACTATTCAAGGTCTCAAATCACTAAACGGAAGAACTCAAAATAACTTATCTTATCGTTACAAGGTGCAATAGTTTTTGTAACGAATTGGACACATTTGAGGATGAACATCGGTTGAAGTGAGGGAGAACAAAATGAATCAACCTTTCTTTTTGAGGCATTGCATGTAGTTGCATGTTTCAAGACATTTCTGGGTTCATATGATGTCTTGGGACTTAAGGGTAAGGTTGGTTTGGAAACCGAGGGACTCGAGAAGGTTTTGGCACCATTACATGCAACATGAAAGTTTTAGAATTTTGTAAGACAATCCTATCCCTCGAATTTAGTATTTGCACGTTGTTTTATATTTCTAGGCCTTGAATAGGTTGCTATTGTGTTTTTAGACTAGTTGGGTAGGTTCTGAGGTGTCTTGGGAGACTAGAGTGAGTTTTAGGGCCTTAAGGACAAGTTGGGAAAGTTGTAGTAAATCATGTTAGTGTAGGAATTATGTTGTGCCGCACCTAAAACTCAGGTGCTATAACGTGCACCTCGCACCTGAATTTGCACCAGAACCTTTAGGTGCTATAACAGGTGGACTGCACCTGATATAACACTTTAAATTTAAAACTTGAATAAATAGTTCTATTTCATAATTTTGGACGATACTTCACTATTTTTGGAACGTGGGAGCTCGGATTTGGGAGATTTTGATAAATAGTTACACATACAACATTGGAGGAAGTGATTCTAACTTGAATTTATGATTATATCATGAATTTATCATTGATTTTGCCTTAGAAACCTGAATGGAAGGTGAATTTGCATAAATATTTGGAGAAAACCTAGAATGACCTAAATGGTGATTTGAATGTTTAAATAGACTTAAAATGTATTAAATATGGCAAGAACGGATACTATGTAGATATAAAAAAAATATGTAAATCTATGTAATTAGGCAATTAGGATATTCTATATGCTTATAATTATAGTCTTTCCTTATTTGTATTTCTTGCAAAGGTTATCTAAACCCACCAGCTTGCAGGAATAATCAAGCAATTAATTCCCCATCTCTTTTTCTTTTTCATGGTATCATAGTTGGGGTTTTAGTCCCTTCTCTATATTTCGTTTTCTTCCTACAAATTATTTATAACAAAAAACATAAAAGGTTTGACAGAATCTGGTTGGCCAAAAATGACCTTATTGGACCACTTTTGAGTGTTACCTCCTACTTTGATAGATTATCCAGCTTCTGAAAGCTTTTTTCGGTAATAACCAATCCCTCCTTCGTTTCCTCAACCCCTTCTTCCATCAGTTAACATTAGTTTTCTCTAGTTCTTCCTCCTCCGTCGCACGAATGTCACCAGTTGATCAAGTTCATGCTTCTTTCGACTTCTCTATCTTCTGGTTTCTTTGATTTTTCTTTCTGTTTGGTATTTAAATACAACAATGGGTGATAGCAAGGAAGTTAAAAATTAAATTATTGGAAAGTCGATCTTTTCCTCTACATTATCTCCTACAATTACTATGATTAAGTTGGATGGTCGTGTAAACTATATATCTTGGGAAGCTTATGTAAAATTGTGGTTTATAGGTCAAAGATATGAAGATCACTTGACCAAAAAGCATACTGAGATTGGAGCATCTGATAGACCAACTTAGGTTAAAGTAGATGCTCAAATATGCAGCCTTTTATGGAACTCTCTTGACCCTAAATTACTTAATCTTTTTCAGCCGTCCAAGACATGTTGCAGGGTTTGAATAAGGCTAAAACTTTGTACACAAATAACATATAACTTATTTACAAAGTGGTGTTAGATATTATTCACGTACAGTAGAATCAACAAGACATGGCAAGTTATCTCAGTCGTAGAATTTTTAAAAGATCAATTTGATTCTCTTATACCCTTTACTGACAAGGTGGATGATTAGGAGAAATAAAAAAAATTATGATTCTAGCCTTGATTGGATTGTTCCTTGAGCTCTCCTCAATTTGAGACTAGATTCATAATAGCCCATCAGTTCTTACTTGGAAGAAGTATTTTCCAGACTGTTGTGTATTATATCGGTACCGGAGGTAAACTCATATGGTACCTCTATAATGGATGTACAAACTAATAATTTTTAATGTAGATATATAAAGGAAAAGGTAATAGCACTAAATATTGTACATACTATGATAAAGGAGGACATACACGAGATGTTTGTTGGTCTCTTCATGGCAAGCCCCTACGTAATGATGATCGTCCTCGACGTGCAAGCATTGTGGCTTAGAGTGGAGATTGTATCCTACCTATACCAGATGACAAGGATAGATCACCTCACTAAATAACTTTAATTGGAACAGATTATAGTGACTATCTTCGGTTCTAAGCATCAAAACAACAATCATCAACCTCATCTACATCTTGCACAGTGTAGCATGGTAACTCCTTTGCCTATGTTACTTCGTCTTCCTCTCTTGGATCATATATTCTTGATTGCGGTGCTTCTGATCATATTTATAGTAACAAATTTTTTTTTCTACCCTTAATGATGCATATGTCTTTTTCGTTGTTACCTTAGCTAATGGATCAAAAGCTATTATCAAAGAAATAGGTGCAGCTCACCCCCTACCCTCTTTATCTTTAACTTCAGTTCTTTTTACACCTGAATATCCATATGATCTTATTTCCATTAGTAAATTTACCAACAACCTCAATTGTCTTGTAATCAAATATGCTAATTCTATTTTTGTGTAGGACCGGAATACGGGATAGATGATTAGAAAAGGACATGAGTCACACAAATTGTACCAGCAATCCGCTCCAAAATTAATAGTTGCTTTCACTTCTAGTGCTTCCTCTTATTTGCCACATAGTCAACTAGGACATCCAAGTCTTTCAAAGTTGAAAAATATGGTCTTGCGTCAATATAGTTTACCTTTGGTAGAATGTAAGTCGTGTTAGATTGAGAAACACACTCGTGCTTCTTTTCCAAAGTGTGTTAATAACAGTGCTTCTTCTATGTTCGAAGTTGTTGACTCGACATATGGGGTCCAAGTCGGTTAGTTCTTCACTAGAATTTTATTATATTGTTAAACTTGTTGATGACTATTCTTGGTGCACATGGTTATTTTTAACGAAAACTGAATTGTACTCTAGTTTTCAGAATTTAAGTACCAAAATTTTCAATCAATTTGGTGTTTCCTTTAAATATTTTTCGGTGATAATGCCCGTGAATATCTTTTCTTCTCTTTCTTCTTTCATGTCATTGCAAGGTATATTACTTATCTTCTTATGCACATACTCCAGAACAAAATGGAGTTGGAAAATGGAGGAACACACATCTCATTGAAGTGACAGACCTTACTCATTCAAAATCATGTTCCTTTACATTTTCGGTGATGCCATTATTACTGCTTGTTTATTTGATTAATTGTATGTCTTTCTCTATTTCGCAATACAAGAGTTCATACCTATTCCTTTATCCAGACCAAACTCTATTCCCACTTCCTCCATATATCTTTGGTTGTACCTGTTATGTTCACGATCTTACCCCTGAAAAAGACAAATATCAACAAAAGGAAATCAAATATGTCATTTTAGGGTATTTTTGTCTACGAAAAGGTTATAAATCCTCTATTTCGCAATACAAGAGTTCATACCTAGTCCTTTATCTGGACCAAACTCTATTCCCATTTACTCCATGTATCTTTGGTTGTACCTGTTATGTTCACGATCTTACCCCTGGAAAAGACAAACTTCAGCAAAAGGAAATCAAATATGTCTTTTTAGGGTATTCTTTTCTACGAAAAGGTTATAAATGCTTTGATCCCTCTAAAAATATATACTTGATCTCACTAGATTTAACCTTTTTTTAAACTTCTTCGTATTTCTCTCGTAATCCATCAAATTAGAAAGCCATATCCATAGTTCTTTCGGTACTAATTGTTTTGGCTCCAGCTCTGCCTCTTCCATTCTAGGTATACTCCAGATGAACTCGGCCCAATTTTCAGCCTGCTTACCCAGTTGATTCTTTCGATCATAATAGAGGTACACAAAGCCCACCTGGTGACTCATTGCCTACTCCAGTGATGTCTCCTACTTTGGTTAAGCACTCATCAGATAACACTGATCTCCCCATTACTCTTCGTAAAGGTACTAGAACTACTGCAAATCAAACTCCTGCTTATATCTTTCTAAGTTATCATCGTTTATCATCTTTTTGTTATGCCTTTATTACTAGCTTATCCACTGCCAATGTCCCAAAGACTATGGAAGAAGATTTGGCTCATCCAGATTGGAATCAATCAGGCTATGATTGAAGAGATGACTCCCTTGCATTATAATGGTACTTGGGAGATAGTTCCTTTACCTGAAGGGAAAATCATAGTTGGTTGCCAATAGGTGTTTATAACTAAGGTAGATACTGACGGAGCGGTTGATCGTCTTAAAGCAAGACTGATTACCAAGGGGTATACTCAAGTATATGGAATTGATTACGGTGATACTTTTTTACCCGTTGCAAAGATGGTATATGTCTATCTTTTAATCTATGCGGCAGTGATGAATCATTGGCCTCTTTTTCTTACATAAGAAATGCATTCCTTCATGGAGAACTTGCTGAACAAATTTATATGGAACAACCACATGGGTTTGTTGCTCATATGGATTCTGGATTAGTCTGTTGAGTTTGTTGATTCCTTTATGTTCTCAAGTAATCTCCCAAGGCGTGTTTGGTCATTCTCGTTCTGTTTTCCAATATTTAGGAATGGCCCGAATAGAAGCTGATCATTCAGTGTTCTATAGGCATTCATCTCATGAAAAAATATATTTTTCTAATTGCTTATGTTGATGCTATTGTTACCACATGTGATGATCATGAAGGTATTACCCGACTTAAGCAGCATTATTCAAGTTAATTCTAGACTAAGAATTTGGACAAACTAAAATATTTTTTAGGAATTGAGGTGGCACGATATGACAATGGCATTGTCATCTTACAGAGAAAATATTCCAGAAGATACTGGTATGTTGAACTGCAAACTTGTGGACACTCTTGTGGTTCCAAAAACTAAACTTGTTCCAAGATATGGGAGCTTCTAAAAGATCCAAGTACATGGCGGAGATTTGTTGGAAAACTCAACTATCTTACGATCTCATTTGTTGTAAGTGTGGTTAGCCAGTTCCTCCAAACACCTTGTGATAGTCATTAAGATGTAGCAATTTGTGTCCTAAGATATGTCAAAGGTTCTCCAAGACAATGTCTATTGTATGAAGACAAGGGACACGCACACATTGTTAGGTATTATAATGCATATTGGGCAGGTTTTGCCTTTGATAGATGATTCACTTTAGGGTATTATATTTTAATTGGAGGCAATCCAATATCCTGAAACAGTAAAAAGCATGATGTAGTGGCTAGGGCAAGCACAAAGACAGAACGTCGGGCTATGGTGTTGGCTACTTGTGAGCTTATATGGCTAAAACAACTTCTTCAAGAGTTAAATATTGTTGAGGATGAGCCGATGAAATTGATATGTGATAATAAAGCCACGCTACATATCACTTCAAAATCCAGTATTTTATGATAGAACAAAGCATATTAAAGTAGATTCTCATTTCATTGACATAAGATTGAGTCCAAGTGGGTTGTTACAAGTTTTGTCAACTCAAAAGATACACAAATATAGTAGAACTGATACTACATAAATATAGAGAGAAACACAAATCTTTGTAGTTACGCAATTAGGGGATTCTGTAGGCTTATAAATATAGTCTTTTCTTATTTGAATTTCTTGCAAAGGTTATTTAAATCCGATAGCTTAAGGGAATAACTAAACAATCAATTCCTATCTCTTTCTTTTTTGCATAATGGAAATCTAACTATAGATTTGGACTTGTTAGGTTAGATTTTATTTTAGATTTAAATTATGAAATTGATTCTTATATTGGACTTGTTTAACCTCGTTGAGTATCAATTAATGGATTTGAAGAGAGGACAGGTAAGTATTGGAGGCTAAGAATAGCTTGGACCGAAGTAAGTTACGACTTTGATGTCAAATAGGGATTATTTTTTCAAATTGATTTATTTGTGATATACACTATTTATACGAGGGATTTTGTAGGTAGAAGGTGACGAGTATATATGAGATTTTGTAGGTGGGTTGCTCTGATGGTAAGCACCCTCCACTTCCAACCAAGAGGTTGTGAGTTCGAGTCACCCCAAGAGCAAGGTGGGGAGTTCTTGGAGGGAAGGATGCCGAGGGTCATTTGGAAACAGCCTCTCTACCCCAGGGTAGGGGTAAGGTCTGCGTACACACTACCCTCCCCAGACCCCACTA